>JAAOAK010000167.1:0-34358 GCA_013396175.1 Fusarium denticulatum | reverse complement strand
GATGAGCATGGAGCGTAGCAACTAAGTACCCCAGTACCGCATGCGCGATCTTCCGCAGCCACGTGAGGGTCATCTCTCAGAAAGCAGATCGACTGGTCCACCAGTCAGTCTTGGCCCAATACGTATTGCAAGAAATAGTGCACATGGGCGCGATGTATTTTTGCTTTATCCCCTCTTAAGCGCAGTCGTGCCGCGCAGCGACTGGGGCTACGTACCGCCCCAAGTTTGCGAGATGCCATGTGGCAGATCAGAGGACCTTGGAAATGTCATATTGGACCATGGACCCGGCCGAGATAGTTGGTTCACCCCGATAACTTGCTTGCTCATCTTTCCTAGAATGGAAAGTAAAGAGCATACGCACAGAACTTGTCATGCCCAAATTTTCATAAGCGTTACCACCATGAAACAATCGGGTACAATTGTGCACTGTGAGCCTTCGCCAATCATTGCTGCTTGTGTTTAGCAACGTTTGCAGAGAGAACGCTGTTGTTCACTAACGCACTCCACGCACGTGTCGGGGCGCGTCCAAGAGATCTAGCCGCCGTGGTGACTAGCCGGTACGATTTCGGGGCGCTGATCTTGACGAGCTAGGCGGGCCAATCGACAAGGGTATTTCTAAAGCGACACTACATGATGGGGCTGGTCCTACAGAGAGGAGCGCTTATGGATATTCCTCATGTCTGTTTGCTGGTGCAAATATTAACGTAGAGTCGCGCTGATGTTAGGTAGCTGATGAGAAAATTTTTGTTTTTAGTAATAACCTCCATTCCTAGATACCAATGTTGTTACGGAAGTTGCAAGGATGCATACAACTGTTTCGTACACCGGATAGGTGCCTATTACCTTAGGCAGGTGCGAGATCGGTATTCCTTTTGACTCGGAAGGTGCGACAGCGATGTAAAAGGTAGGTTCCTACCTTCGACAAAGTACGACACTTGCGTTGTATGCCATGGATATTTGGAGTTTTCTTGACCATACAACCCAATCCTGTCCGTTTTATTCAAGTTGGTTAACTCCATCCTCAACTTGAACAATGAGATGTTATTAGTTACTTTTCTCACTCAGCTATTGCTTTAGCATTGCTTACGCTGTTGCTTCAGCTCATGCACCTTACCGCTTTATAATGACCTTCCGTGGGACACGCACTTTTGGTCCAAGTTGCTGCGAAACACACAGAGAAATTGCTTTTACACAACCCATATCATGCGATGTTCTATACAACAAGTCGGAATCGGTCTCTTGCTTTCGCTTACAGACTGTTCATTACGAATGCTATGCTGGGGATATCAGACGTAACCCCCGAAGTCAATGGTGAACCTGGTTATACTCTACAACGCGGCAACGCAAGTCCTACTGCTGAGAATGTTGAACTATGGCGCCCCTTCTTTATTAAGACAAATTCACTCCCGCAGTTCGAGGCTCGAGCCATAGTCATCAAGCGAGTGCCCAAAATCACTTGATGTCCCGAACATCTAGCAGCTTGGCTAACGCTCGGGGAGGCTTATTATCGTCTTTTCGTCGAGTAAGCCAACGCTGTCGATCTCTACTTTGGGGTTTCCAGCCGACTCATGGCTGCGAGACTGTAGCTGAAAACTGTTTCTGCTATGCGTCCCACAGCAATCCCTGTTACGAGTCAATTCCCCTGATTGGATGTATAGTAAGCCATGATTGGTGAGTATGTATGGCTCCCATGTCAGGGTATCTACGTAGTATACAACGTTCCATGGGATTTGAAATTTCATTACCCAGCAACCGACATCTGTCGATACTGCGGCAGCATGGGTTGCTCAAAAACATCAACGAGGGTCTGATGGCATATCCGTGCTTAGCAATCTTCAGCTTTTGCTAGCTGTTCAGTCTTGGGCTTCGAGTCCCCTATACGTATCGAACGTGACCTGTACATAAAATTAACACCAACTGACTTATGATATACCGCGCTCAACTTTTGGCGCCATGGTGAGAAGCCTCGATTAACATACCACGGTAAGTGCCGGTTCGGTAATTGATATATTTGCCAGACCACGATTGTTTGTCTTGATAGAAGTGGTACGGTCATGCATTATCACGCCGACTCGCTTGTTTAGTTACACAATGCATCACTGACGAACCAGATCAAAGTGATACCCGTGGAAGACCATGCAACCAGTCCCTCTTTCACACGAGTTTTCATCCCACGTCCCACTCCCCTCACATCAGCCCTGTGCAATGCTATGGGCAGTGCAACTGGCGAATCACCGCTTTAATTCATTTGGGCTAGTCACGGAAGACTCGAGATCTGGAGCCCCTTCAGCTCTGAGTTTAGGATAATTATCATCAGATGAATGGTCCCTCCAATGTCTTGGCTGTCGTACCAAAACGCCTGAATTCATCCACAGCGGGGAGTCGGCCGTCGTGCTAAAGCCTTGTTTTGTCGACGCGATATACCCTTGCTCTTCTCATATACTCGTGGGTTCACAGGCTGTCTCTGGACCCAGCCGTCTGGTAAGGCCTAGGCACTTCGCAAGACCAGACGAAGTGAACAAAGTTTGGAACTATCGTTAGTGGATATTTTGCAGCACAGTATCCTTGGAGGCCATCGTTCAATCTTGCTCATCATCATTGATAGAGTTATAGCTAGCTGGTGAGGACCAGATTTGCCCTCAATCAATAAATACATGATGACGATGCTGTTTGACGCTGATAGAAAATAACCCTCAATTCATTGAATGGCGGCATGAAACGACAGCCACGGATCGACAAGATAGCATTTCTCCATTGACGCGAATCCACCAAGACCATGTCGCAGAACGAAGTTTACTCAGATCTTTAGCTAGATCACAGTCTCAGTCAATATCCTGTCTGACAGACAATCCGAGTTAATTAACACATGCCACTAAGACACAGATAAGCGGTCAGCTGTAACAGTGAGTACTCACACAAGTACATGTATTGGCGACGTGCTCAGGGAACATGGAAGCAAATTAGTTGCTACTTCGCACATCAATGACAATACCACAGCTGCATCCCTTTCTCAAGATTCTGTTCCACACTGAAGTTGGTAAACCATCCAGGTTGGTGAGCCCAGATTCTTGCTGTCGACTACTTTGCTTGCCAGAAGATAGGTGAGGCACTGTACGATACATAACCTTATCCCGGGGCATACCAGTCTGCGATGGACTAACTTTAGTATCATCACTTCTGCACCTGGATCAAGCATGTTGACGCTTGGATCGAATCTGGGGCCCCTAGACTGGGTGACTAGTTCAACGCCCTCCGTCCCTCTCGATTCCCTATGGTGAGAGCCCCATGGATGCCCGTCATAAGTTCCAAGTCCAAAAGTGTCATCTCAAGAAAGGTCGGCCATAAGATAGGTTTGTTGGCTGGTAGGAGACTTGTTATGCAGCGGAATCTCCAAACAGCTTTGTGTGGGCGCCAGCCTTGCTTATTCAGGCCAACATTCAACAACTTGTATAACTCGCTTCATGGCTGCCAGGGCTGTCTATGAGATCGTGAAGTATGCGTTGCTTCTGGAGGTCCTGGCGACAAGGGGTTGTCAAGGACAATGTAGGGAGGACCAAAGCTCTCTGCAGGATCTGGCCGGTGTCTTGGCCACCCTCAGTCAGATAACATGCATCGCATGGCATCACGATTTTGACAGGTGTGTCTCCCAAAGCACCCATCCGGCATCCCATCGACACGTAATCTGATTTGAGCAGGATTTTGAGTGCTGCATCTCTTGTCGTTCATCTCATAGATGTCTCGCTCAGCCCAATCAAGTCAGCCAAGTGCCTGAGACCTGTCTCATACTCATTGCTTTTGCCAGCAACATGGTCCAGTCAATTCCTCAGCCTGCTTCTCCCCTTGCGTATTCAAGCCTTCGATCCTGTCGGATGACCTTTCTAGCCTCCTGCATCTCAGATATTTCTCCACCTCGGAGAAGAAGCTCAATGTCTGATATCCAGCTGCCGCCGTGGGCTCTATAGCGGCTGCATGGGTCGAGTCTCGTTCTGGCGAGACATGCATCAGCCTTTCATGAAAGTGCATTTGACCTGTAATAACAGACGGCACGGAGTCGGCTTCCTATTGATCTGAAGATACCCGAAAGATCGTTCTTCTCTTCCCGGAGAGCTACTCGGCCTCCACACTACCTCGGCAACAGGGCCAATGGTAACAAAGGCAAGACTAAGTCAACGGAGATGAGGGAGAGTTAAGTGGGAATACCGAGGAAATGATAACGAGATGTCACTCTCTCATACTCACCAAAGCGCATGGCTCAGATCACCTCCGCCCATGCCTAACTCGTTAGTAAAGCATTCAATATGACTCGAGATGTGCGGCCGCTCAGCTAGACATAGACCAGTGTACCAGAGGGCCATCGAAGTCGCGCCGACGAGTTATGTATACCATTGGCCTTGAACCAATAAGCTGATCATATGGCTGTCCTAACATTACCATCGTGCGAGTCATCTGGTGTAACACTATGAAGCCTGGTTGAATCGCCAGTGGGAAGAGTAAAATATGTTTTCACCTTTCCAAAATCTGCTCATCACTGCATTGAAAATTGACATTTTCATACTGGTCTAGACTTCAAGGTATCACTCTATTTGTGTCTTTGCCTTCTCGATATCGTGGGTTGACCTTGAACTGTGCAAATCTTTCACAAGCTCCAATTCTGACTAACCTGCACATAAAGATAGCTTGTTAGATGTTCAAGCGTGTCAGCACAGGCATCGAGAGCGCTTCGGATGATTGGCAAAGCCTTACGAGGGTATATCGAGTCGATAATGGGAAAAGTCATTCATCTTTGTCTACACAACCACATGCGGCAGTGATCACTCGCCCACATCAGAGATAAGAATGGTTCTTGGCGTCAATTTATGCATAGGTGCAATGTATATGGAACTTGGCGTAACTATTCGTAGACATTGATGCACGATAAATGAGCGTAAAGTGGTTATACACTATATGATATCGTTGCTCCAGGGACTACATCACTGCGATGCAATTTCTTCCAGAGCCATGCATGTCTCTCATATGTAACATCCAAGCTAGGGCCAAAATCATTTTCAACAGCAAACGCACTATTGCTGAGTCCTCTCCAAACTTCCTTCGGGCAGACCGCTTCTTCATGCAAGTCAACTCATTCAAAAACAAAAGACGTGAAGCCCTAAAACTCAAACTCCGGTCTGAACACATCCGGATCGACGCCGGCAACCGTCTTCTCCGCCAAATCCCGGCGACCCATCTGTGTAAAGACACGCCGGAGGGTATCGTACAGGGTGCTGCTCCGGTTTTGCGCCGACATGCGGTCGAGTGTCTCATCGACACCGGAGGCATTATCGCCCAGAATCTCGTACGCCTTGCTCCGGCCGGACTTTTCAATGGCCTTGTGCATCTCCAGAGCGGCTAGGAAGTGGCAGGCAGCCTCATGGTGGCAGTGAATGTTGATGCAGCTGACACCTAGGTTGTAGCGGGCTCGCACAAAGTTGGGAGCCATAGCAAGGGCCTCCTGGTATGCCGCAATGGCTTCCTCGGAGCGTCCACTGTTAGCAAGAGTCGCGCCGAGGCGGTTCCAGAGGAGATGAAGCTGCTCCTGTTGGTTGGATGTGCCAACTTCTGATGAGTGGAGGGCAGACTGGAAGCAATCCACAGCTTTGTCATAATCCTCTGCGCCATAAAAGAGCACTCCAAGGCCTACTTGCACATCGGGATCCATGTGCTCACCGTCCGGGCTCAGCTGGGCCGCCTTAATAAACAGATTTGTCACCTTGTCATGAAGCTGCTGCCGGTCTGTGAAACCCATCTCTGCCGGGGGGTGTAGGTCTTTGGGGTCGAGAATGTTAGGATACTTAACGGACAACCACCTCTCAAGAGTTCGATATGCTGTGCTGTCGTATCCTTCATTGGTGTACGATACAGCCAGGCCCATCAAGGCCGCCAAGTTGTTGGGGTCAAGTTTCAGGGCTTGCTCGAGAGCCCTGATGGCTGCTGTCTCTTTCTCGTTCTGCGCCTGGGCTGTTCCCAAGTAAACCCACGCCTCGGTATGATTAGGGTTCTGCTGAACAGCAGATTCGAAGGCCAGCGCGGCCAAGGACAGATTTCCGCCTTCTCTCATGATGCGTACACCCTCCTCGAAAGCGTTCTTTTCGTCGCGAAAGAAGTTGTCTTGTTCGAATAGGTACGTTTCGACAGCCGGGTCCCCGAGGCGGCCCCAGTCGCCCATACCCTCGAAATCGGGCATCATGTTGTTGCTCCATTCGGTATCGAATTGGTCAAAGTCTTGTCTAGAAGCAGCCGTCTCAGCTTGTATTCCTCTCCATATAGATTCGAAGTCACCCAACTCATTAGTTTCGGCCGTCAAGCCTTTATCCATTTCGTTAAGCTCCTGCTCTGCGGCATATGCCTCTTCTTGTTCCTTAGCCTTATCACTATCTTGCAGCTCCATCGAGGCGAACTGCTCCTCCCACTTGTGGTCGTCGAGCTCCACGAGGCGGCCCTTGCCCTTGAGATCCTGCTGTTGTGGTTGGTGCATGGGCTGTTGGTTCTGGTACATAGGTTGAAACATGGGAGTGTAGCCCATCGGCCGGTTCATCATGCCGCCCATCATGGGTCTTTGTTGGTTAATCTGGCTAGGCACGTTGCTTTGCATCGGACTCGCCCTCGCGGAAGAACCTTGTGTGTTAAGCTGCTGAAAACGGGCAAATTCGTCAGCGTTAAAGTGCGATTGCGCAGCAGGTGGCGCCTGGAAAGTTGACTCCATCGCTGGCTGGCCATTGAAGTCATGCGCCCATGTTGGTGACGCCGAGTTGGCCCGCATATGGGATTGGGCTGGGCTAAGAGGGCCCATCTGGCCCGGCTGCATGGGGAATTCTTGCTGGAGGCTTGGACCTTGGTTAAGGAAGCCGTTCATCATCTACAGCATCAAGATTGGTGTATTAGTAATAGCTTCAACGGCCCTGTCTGGCAGCGCACCTCATCCTGGGGCGCATTGGCGCTCTGGCTTCGAAATCCATTGAGCTGTCCTCCTGGTCCTCGACCAACTAGGCGATCTTGCTGGAGTGTTCTGTCATTCTGAGTATGCTTATGAAGCTGGCTGAGGGGGTTCGCAGATGTCGAACATTCAGCGCCACCCATAAATGACATGACGGCTAACGTTCAGTAGGATGAGTCCTGAGTGATCGTGTATGTCGGTAAGCAAAAAGAAATTATGGGAGTTTGGAGTCGATGATGAGTTCTCGCTTTCTTGATTATGAGAAGATATGAGTTGTAGTCTACAGTTCAGATGGAAGAGGGTCGAACTCCTACTGCGAGCTAGCGAAACCCGAAGTGATGCCCGCGCTATGGCGGGGAAAATACCGAGGCTCCGCCGTCTTCTTTGCCTTTATCGGCAGTACTTACCGAATATGAAGATGACTGTGCCGCACGTGACTGCGGGGTGGCTCAAAGTCCATTAGCAGGGGTCTCACCGAGCATAACAAGGCAAAAGGGGGACTATGGGGATCATTACTTTCGGTGAACGGTGAGTAGCGTGTAGGCTTTATCGATAAGAACATTTTTTTTCCTCCCAAGGCTACAAGTCAACCTCTCAGTTTTGAAGCCTCATCACCAGTCTTTTCAAGGACATCTATTATTCCCAATTTACAAGATGCTCAGACAAGTGTATGTCAAATCGACTGTTGATCACAAGTATGATTCCGTAAACTAACAACCATAAAGTAAACCTCGCAATGCGCGCTCAAAGCGAGCCCTCGAGAAGCGCGAACCAAAGGCAAACGAGAATCCTAAGATGTGCCTCTTCCTCCGCGGAACAACATGCTCTCAGATAATCCAGGATGCTCTCAATGACCTTCATCAGATGCGCCAACCTCTCGCTAAGAAGTTTACCAAGAAGAACGCCATCCATCCGTTTGACGACGCCGCCTCGCTCGAGTTTTTCTCCGAAAAGAACGACTCCAGTCTCCTCGTTTTTGGTAGCAGCCAGAAGAAGCGTCCTCACACCCTGACTTTTGTTCGCACCTTTGGTTACAAGGTTCTTGACATGCTTGAGCTCTACCTCGACCCAGAGAGCTTCCGTGCTATTGCTCAGTTCAAGACGAAGAAATTCGCCATTGGCCTGCGGCCTATGATCTTGTTCGCTGGTACTGCTTTCGAGAGCCCTGTCAGCAACGAGTTCACCCTTGCGAAGAGCATGCTCCTTGATTTCTTCAAGGGCGAGCCCAGTGACAAGATTGACGTCGAGGGTCTCCAGTACATCATCTCCATTAGCGCAGAGGATAGCACTGGCGACGGTGATGTTAAGCCCGCTATCTACTTGCGAGTCTACACCATCAGCACCAAGCGATCCGGTCAGCGTCTTCCCCGTGTCGAGGTTGAGGAGATTGGCCCTCGCATGGATTTCCGTGTCGGCCGAGTCAGGGAGCCCGATGAGTCGATGCTCAAGGAGGCCTTGAAGAAGCCTCGCGGCACCGAGGAGCGCACCAAGAAGAACATCACAACTGATTCTATGGGTGACAAGATTGGCCGCGTGCATCTGGGCAAGCAGGATCTCAGCGAGCTGCAGCTCCGCAAGATGAAGGGTCTGAAGCGAAGTCGAAAGGATGCCGAAGATGCGGTGGGTGTCAAGGAGGAGGAGGAGGAGTCCAAGAGGATAAAGCAATAGTACATGTATGGCATTGCATGCTTGGAGTTGGGCGTCTAGGAAAAGGTCTTGTAAAGGCCACGTCAATAATTGATTCACTGGGTTCCATCCCTAAATATGACAGGTCCTGTCGTATGTCTAATTGAAGTTTCTGATATTGCTGTCATTTATCTGGGCATGGTGATCCTGATGCTGTCATCTCCTCTGAAAGTCAGTCATAGTGTCTAGATACAACTGCTTGAAGCAAGGCTAGCGCTCTTTATATGTTCCAATCATTACAAGTATCGCTCGCTGAACGATAACATATACATGACTACATTCGAGGCCCCAAATCGCATTACTCTTTTTGTAACGACGTTATATACTAATTAAACCGAGATCAAAGTGGAAGGCCCCGCTTCCAGCGACGACCTGGACACTTGTGCTGGGTATGCAATATGGAGCATTGAAACCATAAGCCCAAACTTTTCTTGGTCGTGTTTCATCTAATTGTACTGTTTCCCGTGCCTGGCTGAACCCTTCAACTCGTAAGTCATGATCAATGATGGGCTTGCCATTATGCTGAATAACACAATGGCCAAGTCCTGTGGGTGCCTGGCAAAGAATCTCGAACATTAAGCTTTTCCTTACTCGGTAGATTATCACGCCGAGAATGAAATCCGACTGTAAGGCGCCATATACTCTCCTACACAAGTGGTCATTCGGACCATCTCGTCTTAATACGTCTTGATACGTCTTGATATCATCACTGATTCCAATTGCGAGGAAATGGTCATGAATCATCAAGTGGAGAGATGTTGGCCGTCATCTTATGTCGACTGCTGATGGAAAGCATTTCTTGCTGACTAGCGACATGCTGAAGCGGGTTACCAACAAGATATTGAAAGGGCCGCGAGACCAGCTCTAAGCCCTAAGGCCCGGCCATCATGGCTTTGCATAGCTGCGACGATCCTTCAGTCAGGTGAGTCAGGAACGATGAGGTCCTCGTCTGCGATGGGAATAGGAGGCTGCGCATGCTGGTGCAACATCTCAGCAAATATCTCAATGTGCTGTGTCATGGAGCCAACAGTTTGTTGCTCTGGTGCCTGCTCTTCGAGTTCCGTGCCCCATATGTCTTGTGGGATAGAGCTGCCGTCCAACAAAGCGATCCTTATTGGCCACTCAAGGTGCCGCCACCACTTAGATCCGGGCTCGAATAAGCTGACTAGGCCCATGACCTCTCGACGAGCCACATCTTGCAACCACCATACGTTATCCATTCGCTTCAGCAACGCAAAGAAGCAAGCAAGGATGGCGAGAGCACGGGGGCGCCTTGCATCAACAAGATCAACGTAGCGCTTCGAAACAGTAGCAGGGAAGGTGAGTGCGGCAGCTGCGTGATAGTTTTTATGCGCCCAATTGAGCACGCTGACGGCATGTGAGTAAGCTTGAGTGGTTGTCGACAGCAAACGAGGATCTTCGTTCATTAATTCATCGTTCAGCCCTTCTAGCATATGGCCGAAGAATGAGTCAGGCGAGCGCGGGTTGAGGTTCAGTTGGAAACCAGGTTGTGAATCAATGACGACTTTGACGATATCGCTGTGGTGGATCCATTGCCACGAGTTTGCGACGACGGTTTTGACGCCTTGAAAAGCATGGAACCAGGAGAGCGGTGGCACATATCTGCTTGTTGAATCCCCAGGGGCAGAATCACCGTCGTCCTTGACAAAGATGCGCGAGGCACTTGCTTGGAAAGCAATGAGCGTCGCTGTGAGGAACAGAGCCTCCGCATTGTCAGGCGTAATACCCGAACCCAGCGATGCCCCGAATGCAGAAAGAGAGGAGGCCGAGTAGGCATGTGAAGCGCGCACCAATGCTTTGTCATTCGGGGACATTGAGCGTAGATGAAGGGCTGCGACAGACAAGATGGCGTCGGCGAGATACGTCTTGCCGTTGCCAGAGAAGGCCATCTGTGGGACGGCACGCTGCCAGATATCCTCGGCGGCAGGCGAGTTGGTCAGGAGCGTCTTGGAGGTGACATTGGTATAGTGATGCATCAAACGCAGCTCGAGCATTCGTTCGCCATGGTCTACGGTGTTGGTGGATGAGCTTATCGAAGGTTGCGAGTAGACGGAAGTCGGAGGAGAAGGATTTGGTCGCGGCGCTCTTGCTGGACTTGAAGGGGCACGTGGGCGTGGTAGCGGAGTTCTGGGAGCAGAATTGAAGTTGACAGTCGGCGCAGGCGAGGGAGTAGGTGCGCCGATACTCTCGGTACTGGTATTAGTTGATATGGCAAGTTCTTCGAGGACATCGGGGTTGCTGAAATCGCAAGGAACTCCGTGCTTGGCACAGTTACCACATCGTGGGTGAACCTCGTCGCACTACAACCAATGGGAATTTCGAGTCAGTCCAGGCGTCCAAAAAGATCAAAAGTCTGGGGGCGATTCGAGCCAATGCGAAGAATGTTTATGTCTGAACGACAAGCGCGCAATATGGTGCGATGCGTTGAGGCATAAGCAGAGGACCGATAGAACCTACTTTTATTTTCCTATTTTTGCACCTCCGACAACCCGCCCGAGACTTTTTGTGAGAGCGTCGAGGAGGCATGATGGATTGAGAAAGGGGGCAAAGGAGGAAGAGATATGTAATTTGTTTGTTTCACGTGTCGCTTGTCAACAATTTCCCTGGAAACGTATGGAGAGGACCCTGAAATGTGAGTAGAATCGCAGCATGGCCGCAGAGGCAGGGGGCCTCTCTATACGGTTGGCTTTGGGTAAAGGAGAAGCAACAGCAGAGAGCAGAGAAGGAAGAGAAATTATTATAAGGAAGAGAATTCCATGACGCGTGTTGAAGGACGAAGAGAGGCGAAATCGTGGTTGAGCACGAAACAATAAAGCTTTTCGAACTTGGGGGCAGAAGAAGCTGGCAGTTAGTTACTGCTGAGATTCCCCGTTTCGAGCAAGTGCGGTGAAGGAGAATCTGGTGCTATTGTGATGTGATGAGATGCAAATGAGGACAGAAGAGATGCAGCCAGCAGCCACCGCGCACCATGAAGTGGAGGGGCGGTCCCGTCGGCAGGACAGCCTAGTGGAACTTGGAGAGTCGAGTAGGGCCCGGGTTCAGCGCAGTTCTAACCTGTCATGGCCTTCTGTTGACGTCTACAGCGAATTGGATGGGAGCTGGGAAGGCTGCACTGCCACAGCAAGTCAACAGGACAGGGATATGGGCCCTGTCCTGTCGTGTGCTTCCCATCCCTTCTGCTCTGCTCCCCGAGCCCTCCTGATACCTATTGCTGCGCATGTCGGGGATGCTTTTGGTATCAGCTTCTCGTTGTGGAGCCCGAATATCGACGCTTTGTCGATTGTGTCCTTCGCCTAAGGGACCACGTAGGCAGGTGGACTGAGGATAACATAAAAAAGGGTGAGGACGGCCCGGATACCACCAGATGGTTTTCGTTTCTTTGATCATCTTAAACTCTATGGCACAATGGGCTGAACGACAGACAGACAGGTCGTAGAGGACCCTGTGACAGGAGAGACATCCATACTCAGACACCTGCAAAAATGTCACAGATTGAAAGATTACGCATGGACCCCTATCCAGGCGTACTATGGCGTATTCCAACCAACGTGACAGCCTCAAAGCCACTCCAGTTCAGACTCATCTTGATGTCAATCGGATGAGATAAGTTGTTCCGACTGAGGCTGTGTTCATTGGACGTCAATGGCAACTGTGACGGGTAGATAGATAATGGATGCATCGAGATATTAATCTTCCGCCCAAGAGAGGTACTGTACCTACATACAGAATATGGGGGGTTCTCCCTCTGTCGGATATTGGGGTGGTTTGGTGGTCCGATCGTATCATGAGATCTCCCATCTTTTGGGGACACGGGACGATGGCGTCCAATGAGACCACGACATTCTGTCAGACTGAGAAAACGTTGAGCCGTCGGGGATGTGGTTATTCCGAGGGTTAGGATGAAGGATTCAAGACATTTAGTACCTGTAGATTTGGATGACGTTTCGAGATTAATTGATGGATGCATTAACTATTATGATGCATTTTCAAATTGATCTGCGGCCTCCGTACTCGTATCATAATGTCTGTTACAGGCTAGCCACCTTCCTACCTTGGTAGGCAGATATAGTTCCCTCTTGTCCAAGGGAGGGCGCAAAAGGTGATAGGCACAGTAGATAGTGCAAACAGAAGCCACCTGGTCCAGGCATTGTTTACTTCCATATAGGTTGTGTCCAAAATGCACGGGAGCAGAGTATGGCACATAAGGTACTTTAGCATATTTTATGTCTAAATGCTATAAGGCTTTTACAATGTTATGTATCTCTGAAAGAAAAAGCCAGAGTTAGTTCCCTTGTTCCATAACTATTCTTACTGGTACAAGGGGCCATGCAATGGATGTTTTTTCAAGGGTGCTGCACGTTATGACTATCGGTTAAGGCAGCAAAACAAGGCTAAGGCATTACCTAGTAGAATTGTTAATTCGGTCAAATATCACTTACTTGACATCCACACCTTAGTAAGAAGGAGTTGTTGGTAAGGACCTTGTATACTCAGTACCTACCTAGGTACCTACAATCATTGAAGTTCCCGGATTCATGTCAATTTAGTATACCGCGTCTTCTTTGGTAGACTCAGCGAACGTTAAACACATTAAACTCTGTACTAAATTTGGTCTTGTCTGTAATCTGTTGGTGCCAGCATTAGATCTGCTGACTCCATTTCCGGACGGACATGACGACACGAACAATCACGACATCGTCGACCTGCAAGGAACCGCTTATCTTTTATGGCAGCTCTCTCCAGGTGTGTGAGACTTTTGCGGGGGACACTGGACAATCACAAATGCATTCAGCCTCTGTACCTAATAAGAATTGTGCTGCAGCCACACAAAGAGTTCGGTAAGAAAGAGGTTGTACACACCAACGGAACAAATCCTTGTACGGGATGTCGGTCATGGATTCTATTTGACGATCACGGCTTGAGTTGGTGCACTGATTCCAAAGCAAACGGCGGAGTTCTAATTATCAGATAAACACAATGTGACGCGAGTTCGCAGGCACCTAGGTTACTCGAAAACGTTGCGGCCATATCGGCGCAATACTCTGTATATATCACCGAAAGGAGTAGGTAAGTTAGTAGGTATGTATCCTGGTGGAACTATACAAGTAGATTGGATGTCAGACATGGCGCGGCTTACAGCCAGCGAGAACCGTACTATCTTACCAAAAACAGGTTCTCCCTGCTATCACGACATCGAGCACATGATGCGCCAGAGCCTCACCGATCAAAGGTTCTCTGTTAGCAGGGCTGACTAAAACGCTTGAAGACTTTCCTCCGTTGTCTCTCAGGGTGAAATGATGGATACAAGAACACCCCTCCACTTATCGCCGAAAGGACCGCGTCTGCCCGTCGCAAACCCGACAGGCAATAATAGGAAACATCGAATGGTAGTTATTCGCGCGCCTTGCGCCAGGGAAATAAGATGATACAAACCCGATATATGTAAGCCATCAAGGACGTAGGGAGGGAGGGGACCTTTGTTGCTGCAGTGGCGCCAAATCGCCATGGATGGAATACAGATAGAAGATACTGCTTCTGTAAGCAGCTTTTCCATGTCACATTTGTCATTGAGGCCAAGGAAATCAGCTCGGGCACGCCGCAAGGTTACCCAAACAGGCATTTACATGTCAAACCGTCAGTTGCAGTCCATACACTTTTGGGCATTGGACTTTGGCCGTTTTCCTTACTTTCTTTCTATCCATCCAATACATGCATAGGTGAGCAGGTGGGTATGGTATGTACTCTGACGGATGACGAAAGGCACAAGAGGCGGCGCCATCCGGGCCATCGGTCAGGGTACGATGCTGTACATGAAATATCACCAACTTTGAGATGTACTTGGGTGGAGGGGCAAGTAGACATGATGTATACCGATTGAGTCTTGTGTAATCCATTGCCTCGTTGTTCTACCTTCTGGTGTATCTATTTGACTTACAAATGCTTGGAATGGAACAGGCCATAGAAGAAGTCAATTCATCTAATCCAATTGTGTAACCCAGACGCTAGAAGAAATGGAAATTCGATATAAATCATGAGAGCCCTTTTTTTCCCTTCGCTGAACCCTTCGCTGAACCCTTCCACGATTCCACAATCCCAGCATCCCAATCTGTCTAACTGATCCTTGCCCTCTCGCTCTTGATCCTTAAGCCGACGATATTTGGATCTGTACTTTATACACCGAGAGCCGATACCCGACCACGAAAAAAACACAACCCAGTCAAAGTTGCATATTTTTTTGGCACACGAGTCACTCACTAATTAATTCTTTTTACGTTTATTTACTCTCTGGACCATGCATTATTAGTCTATTGAGTCAATTCCCCCGACAAGTTGACATCTCATCATCGTCTTTTTGACTCTTGAAACTCTCGATCCCTTGCTCAAGAGGCTGCTGTGACGTGACCGTCAAGGTTTCAAACCCACCTGCTCTAGACCTCTGAGACTTTCTGTCTGTTTTATTATCGACGACACGACATTGCTCCTTCAGGACTAAACTCTACGCCCTCCTCCTTTTGCGCATCATCTCGACCCTGGATCGCGTCAAACCGAGGCTTCCCTTTGTTTCTCTGTACCTTAACTTGGCGCAGCAGAATTGCATCCAGTACCTTAGCTACCTACCTAGCTCTGATATAAAAAGGGTCCCCTCTCACGTTCCCCATACCTATTACATTACACAACAGACCAGGGCAACACAGGAAAAGGGAAAAAAGGCTTTTTTCCCTCTTTTTTTACCCTTCAGCCCCGCCTGGACCTCCACTTGCTTGTCACTAGAGCCCAGAGTTTATATCTATATCAACATCTCTGTCACCACATCCATCCCACCTCAACCTCTCTTCCTTACTTCACCTAAAATCGCCGACTTTCTTCAGCTTTTCTTCGGCCTCGTGTCTCTAGACCCTGTCGAGGCTCGATTATACCCATCTCCCTCTTTCACACCCTCAGTCAACCCTCAGCTATAATGTCGGCTGCTCCTCTCAATTCGGACCCTGTGGCCACCCCACCTCGCCCTCCGTCCCCCGTCCACAGCTTCGGTACGCTCGCCGTCCACGCCGGCGCTCCACATGACCCCGCTACCGGTGCCGTGATTGAGTCCATCTCTCTGTCGACCACATTTGCTCAGTCCGCCGTTGGCAAGCCTGTTGGCGAGTATGAGTACTCCCGATCCTCCAACCCCAACCGTACCAACTTCGAGACCGCTGTCGCTGCTCTCGAGCACGCCAAGTACGCCCTCGCCTTCTCTTCCGGTTCCGCCACCACCGCCACTATCCTCCAGAGTCTCGCTGCCGGCAGCCATGTCATCTCCGTATCCGATGTCTACGGAGGTACCCACCGATACTTCACTCAGGTCGCAAAGGCCCACGGCGTCAAGGTGACCTTCACACCAGAGATCGAGGTCGATATCAGCGAGCACATTACTCCCGATACCCGTCTGATCTGGATCGAGAGTCCTAGCAATCCAACCCTGCGTCTTGTCGATGTCCGAGCTGTTGTTTCTGAGGCCCACAAGCACGGCGTCCTCGTCGTTGTTGACAACACCTTCCTTTCTCCTTACGTCCAGAATCCGCTCGATTTCGGTGCCGACATCGTTGTCCACAGTGTCACCAAGTACATCAACGGTCACAGTGATGTCGTCATGGGTGTTGCTGCTTTCAACAGCGACGAGCTCAAGAACCGTCTAAGCTTCCTTCAGAACGCCATTGGCGCAGTTCCCTCAGCATTTGACTCCTGGCTCGCTCACCGTGGTCTGAAGACTCTGCATCTGCGAGCTCGTGAGGCCAGCCGCAACGCCGACGCCGTGGCTCGAGCTCTCGAAGCTTCTCCTCTAGTCATTGCCGTCAACTACCCCGGTCTTGACTCTCACCCTCACCGACATATCGCCAAGAAGCAGCATCGTGATGGTCTGGGTGGCGGCATGCTCTCATTCCGCATTCAAGGCGGTCACGCTGCCGCTGAGCGTTTCTGCCAGGTGACAAAGATCTTCACTCTCGCTGAGAGTCTCGGTGGTGTTGAGAGTCTGGTCGAAGTTCCCAGCAGCATGACTCATGCCGGTATCCCTCGAGATCAGCGTGAGGCTGTCGGTATATTCGACGACCTTGTTCGCATCAGCTGCGGTGTTGAGGACGCCCAGGACCTTACCAATGACGTTCTCCAGGCCCTCGAGAAGGCTACATCTGCGGCCAAGACCAACGGTTTCAACGGTAACGGCAATGGCGTCAACGGCTCCTAGGTGCATGTCCTAATGGTTTTTCCCAGTCGGTTTTTCGTTTATTTAGAAGAAGATGATCTATGATGACATGTTATGAGATTTATTTCCTTTGTTTGAGGATGCTCTAAAAGCAAATAAAAAGATAGGGGCGTGCTTCATTTAAGGCCCCCCTGGGTTGGCATTTATATAGCGGCTATGGTCAAAACTGATGCAAATCGCATCTCTCTGTTATTGAGGCTTGAATGACAAGCTACCTGAAGAATATTATTTCGATTTCTCGAGGTAGTCTATAGCCAATGGGTCGTGATATCTCGTCGTGACATGGGTGCCCCCGAATCATCATTAAATATGTTCGTCGTCAGAAGGTGGGATATTAAACAAGTTTTCCGTGAACTCGTTTGCCATACTATTCTCGGCAGACCACTCGTTGCGACGCCGGTGTATCTCACTCATGCCTTCACATGCTGTCTCGGCGATAAAATGTAACTCATCAAGAGTGTTGGAGTTGCAATTTGGGAACACGCCATCGATGCTGCGTTGCCACTCTGACGTTGAATTTGCGACAGCCGTCTGGTACGCATTAGTATCGTATTCAACCACCCCCAGTGCACAGTTCCGTGGGAGCAGGTTGTTAAGAAGACTGTCAAACAGAGCGTCCGCAGGAAGGTATTCGACTGCATCTTTGGTGAGAGCCGTAGGTTGGCGGATTCCCATGACCACTTCAACAAAGCGCTGGGAGATGCTTCGACCAAGACCACAGGGGTCAATAAGGTCAAACTCGGGCTGCGTGGGCATATCTTCGAGCATGTAATGGTCGTAGGCCAGGAAGGACGCTCGGCAGATTCTCAGATGTGGTGTTGCACATCTCAGCGCCATAGCAATCCAATGGCAGTCATCCCCTGGACGTTGGTTGGGCATACCGACCCAAAGGATTTTCTTAGAATCCTCGTTCCAGTCGCGCGACTGCTCGACCTTTAGATACACTTCGTTCAAATAAAGCTCTCGAAGTGTGGTTCCAAAATTCTCCGCAGTACGGACAAATACCTCTGGGCACAACTCGATCCGCTTAAGCTCCAAGCATGTGAGATTGGAGTGGATGACATTAGGCGCCGGTAATGACTTTGCACGCCACTCGTCAACAGGCATCTGCCAGAATTTCGTCTGTTTCAGACCTCGTGGTGGGCGATCATCGTGGTCCATCCCAACCAAGCAGAGACTCTTGAGCTCTCCCGCGCTCTCCACAAGGTTCCAAAGGCAGGATCCGAATAGTCCCACGGTTATGGGCTCATTCTCGTGTCGCCGTAACGTCAAGACGAGGTGTTCCAACACCTCCAAAACTTTCATGATGTTCATCACATCGATCGGGTTCATCCAGAGGTGACGTATGGCTACATCGGTCACATTCTCTACGACGAGTGTATTGAGCTTTGCTGAGTCTTCCTCGGGTCGCTGCGCAAAGGCTTTCAGTGTGTTGGCCAGGATCATCGTGGCGGCGTTACAATGGCGGCCGACGAGCTGGAAGGGGAGGTTAAGTCGTAAACGGTCAACGTCACGGCAATAGAATAGCATCTCCTCGACCTTCTCATAGTAATCCGTCTCCGTGAAAGATGTTTCATTCATGCAGTACTTTTTGTGTAGCGTTTGACAAAAGTCCGCCATGGACGGAACTCGTGCAAATACGGTATCAAGGAACTCGACTTCCACTGGCAATGATCAGTTAGCCACCACACATGCGCGGGCCCGGGGTCGGATACTCACGGTCATCTCTCAGAACCATCAGGTCAATATACAGGCTCTTGCAATGATATCCTATCGTCTGGAGTGCGTCTATTTGTGGATGTTCTATACCGCTTGTCTTGCTCAGGCGCGAGAATTCCAGGTCCAGAGTCCGGCATGCGAACGGCTTAAGAATCTGGTCAAAGACGCGGCAAACGAGCCGAAGATCGAGGACTGCATTCTTGGGGCCATATTCGATACATTGCTGAAGTATCGCATCGATCAGTTCGCGCGGTAGGCGATTCATGATAAGCAATGTCTTGTGTGGTTCTGCAAATAGAGTTGGCTGATTGCGGGTAGGGGAGGAATTGGAGGGGTCAGCAGCAGTTGATGTGCATCGAGCGCTACTGTGCGGCTTCAAAGTTCATTCGAGAGTTGCGTTAAAGGCCCTTATTTTTGTCGACCATAGCTCATCAAGCCTGTATCGTAGGGGCAGGGAGCGTTTGATTGATAGGCAGACACACGTCCTAAGGGCCGTGAGTACCCAGGAGGTAGGTAGTTGAAGTTGGAGTTGTAAGGTTGGGCAATCAACCAATGGAGTTCAGGAGCTAAGATCATCATGCAGGGACCCGACCACGTTACTTGATGCCGCCAGGGGAGCTCTCCACCCCCACTGATTCCAAGCTTCCAAGCTTCGCATTTTGGTAGAGCGCTAATGAACTTAGCTACCCTAGATCCAACTGCATCTACCATCTGAAAGTGTGATATTCCTATGTCCTCTCCAGTTGATAGAAATGCCAGCTCCTACCTTACCCAGTTCTTTCATCTTATGTCTCACTGAAACATCCTATTATGAAGAATGGAAGAGTCTCATTCATGGCCCAGGAGCAGCTGGGCGGTGGAGGTGTGTTATCAACGATACAGCTAATAATGGGATATGACAGCATCCAATGATAAAAATACAGGAATTCAGTTGAGTCTATCGAACAATAGGGACGAACAATCCTCTAACCCAAAGCAAGCCCAAAACTCTTCACAAAAAGGGGTAACAACGAGCCTAGTTGAGCCCTCTGAAAGCCGAAGACTCGAAAGTTGGTGTTACGAATGTTCCATGATAACGAACATTTGTGTTGTCTTAGATATGAAAGAAAACCACATGGGACTCGGAAAATCGTGCCGAGCCGCTAGGGAATGCAACGAGATACTCATATAAGACCCGTGGTTACTCTCTGATCGAGACGGAAAAAACGGCACCATGTTGTGCCCTTAGAAAAGGAGTATTGCTTTTGCGGAATATCGGCAGACATAAACTGGAACAAACATGAAGCCATTGGTTCCAGCCGTGTGAGAGCCAGTTCAACTCAAATCTTCTCTTGTCATATGCTGTACGCGTAGGCCGATGACAACGCCGGAACGGCCCCGTTGGCAGCAGTTGAGGAGAGGTGAAGTAAAAAGGCGGCTAGTAACGTTAGCCATCCGCGATGTGGCTGCAGGGGCGCTAAAAGAGTCCAGAATTCTGCAAGCCTGGGCAACGTCCTCGCTCCCTCCTAGCTCAACGAATGCCAACAGCAAGAGCCCTCGTGATAAGAGTATGAGAGGCTGGCCCTCGGGGGGCAAGAAAACACCGAACCTTGATATAAGGTGTCAAAATAAACTTAGCAAAGAGTCCCCTAAGCTTATGCTAAATTTACCTAAATATTTTTATCACTTAGGGTTAAGGTCTTGAGTTTTCTTTCCTCCTCTAGGCTGGTCAACCGCAGAGCTGCCAACAGCAAAGGCAAAAGAAAGCCACCTCCTAGCCGCGGCACCAAATTGATGGTCACAGATAGGGTTCGAAGATCCTCAAATCATCTAGGCTCTCAGCGTTCTCTCCTCTCGCCGGTAAAATGGTAACTTAGTTGGTAGCCAACAACTGAAGATTCAAACCGCAGGGAATGATACCTCCACAGTCATGCAACCTCGCTGGGTCATAGGCCTGAATATTTCTATGCCGCCAAGGTGAATTCCAAGCCCATAACCCATGCCCTCCCTGATGGGCAACTTACATACGACAGCAGCCACAGATACTGTACTGTACTCTGTACGTGGCGCTGAGTTGATCGTGTCTGGGGTGCTAGTGAAGTTTCTCATTGGTGAAAACTGACACAAGCTTGTCAACAAGGCCTCGTTTGAAAGCCGGCCTCGGTTTCATCGTGGGAAATTGAGAATCAATGAACGTTGCGGAGTTCCCAGGCCGTGGCCCCCTCAACCTGGTCATGATAAACCAACTCCAGTTCAACTCCATACACAGACTGCCAGTGACTTCAAGAAGAATACAGCCTGTTGACACCCAAACAGGGTAGAAAAAATGGTCAGATTAGTTCGTGACGGGGATAATGGAGTGACGCACTTTACATGGGACGAGACAAGGGACAAGGTAACGCAGAACAGGGTGGATAAGGAATTGCGCTAATCAAGTCTTGTATCAACCACTTGTCACTACCTATGCTTGTTGAGCTGCTTCTTCGGTGAAAAGCGAGAGAGGGAAAACAAAATACAATTATGGGGCGTTTTATTTCTCTGCCAGATGTGAAGAGTCTCGAAATTGCTGAAAATCGATAAAACGGAACATGAGGTCTCTTTACTGACAAAGGGATTCGACTCCCAAAACCACTTCGAAACTCCTGTATCATAATTTAAAGAAATAGCATCCAAGGATGTAAATGAAAGTATAGACATGGTGGATAGAGATAACCTACCCGACATGAACAAAAGGTCCGAGTGTCTGATACAACCATCGGCGCTGAAATGCCGTGACCCCGTTGGAGGAAGAGTCGCATCTTGGCGAATTTCTTTCTCCATGAGCAAGTGACATGATAATGAAAATTGCCTTTGCCTTTTCCCGTTTGTTCCGGAATAGCGCGTCTGGGCCGATCAGTCCCCATTTCTTTTAGTCGCGCAGCAAAACCAGCCTCTCGCCAAGTAAACATTGCCCAGCCAACCCCCTCTGTTGGAGCTGTTGCAGAGATACATAGAATCTTGAAGTGTGTAGATTACTCCGTATTGAGAAACAATCATGCTTCTGCTTCTGTGCTTGGAGACTTTCAGTACGTATTGGACTGAGAATGAGTGATGAGTGACGACGAGAGTGAGACTGGAACTGGACACCGCTGGAATCTAGCGCGATATCGAGAGCTCAATCTAGTGCCCGTCAACGTGCATGAGAAGATCCTGGTCACCCATGAGTGAGTGACAATTGATTGCTGATTGTGTCCCACTTGTTCGGTCCCAGCCGCTTGCCTGGGCCTTGTCACTCCATGAGAGACGGGATTTTACCCGTAGAGTATGAAAGACATCTCGATCGTCAATAGGGGAGGCGGCGAAGGCGCAGCTTTCCTTGGCTATGAGTTCTCAAGCTCTGGCTCCTACCTTGGGGACATGGAAAATCATGGTGGTTGAGTAGCCATCGCGACTAAAACGGAAATGGCGCTGGCCAAGCTCGACTAGGGTCAAGATGGTGTGAGTGGTAAGTGGCTAAGACAGGGAAGGTGTGGGTACGATGCTACCTCTAGCCGAGCTGTGCCTGTGCGTTTTTCCCTTGTTGAGAGACGGGGAGAGTTTTGCAGCGAAGTCAATGGCGGATGCCACCAGGAGGATATTCCATTGGCCAGATAGCCCATCGACTTGCCCGAGATGGAGATTCTCATGGGTTACGGGTTGTGGGCACTTCATGCCGGGGCCGAGTTCCAGTTCGAGTTCCATCGATTTCAGTGTTGTTTTCCAGTGTTTACATTTACAGAGAGGCCCAAGGTACCTCCCCAGCCTAGGTAAGGTAGCCAGCTACCCAACCGAGTGGAAGCACGGTCTTGTCTAAGGCGAGCAAGGTAATCAAACCGAGGCCAGTCGCAAGTGACGGCACCTGCCCAGACAAACCTAAAGCCAAGGGACACAGAAAGTTAGCCTGGTTAGCTACTATCCGCACCTACCCAAACTCTGTTGCTGGTTGTTTCTTTCCCGTAATTTAAAACCTACTCTCCCGCCTCGTCTTTCTCCTCTCTTCCTTCCGCGTTCCGTTTGCATCAAAAGACCCTCTTGACCCAAAGCATAAGAAGAATTTCAACCTCAATTCTTCCACTTGCAAAATCAACTTCTCGCAAAACATCGATTCATCATCGTTTCACTTATTCCATCGCCTTCATCACGATAATCGTCTCACACTAAATCCATAAACACTCTACCCAAACATTTTTCACGATGCGTTCATCTTTTGCCCTCCTCGCTATGGCCGTCGCGGCCGTCTCGGCCCAGACGACTATCCAGAACTACAAGAGCTCCCTTGACATGACGATTGACCCCAACAGTGTAGATCTCGCTACCCGATGTACGTTCTGAGAATATAAAACTTGCAATTGTTCGCCGACGTGCTAATATTTCACAGCTTCCTGGTGTGGTGCCCAGCAGAACACCTGTGATGCTCTTTGCAAGGACGACACAAACGAAAACAAATGTACCGAGGTATGTGGTACCGTTCAAATCACTCTCTCGTCAACTTGGGGGATGCTAACACTCCATCAAGAACGATCTCAAGTGGGAATGCACTTGCTCCTCTAACAGCTCGACCCCCGGTCTCCAGTACTACACCCAGACCATGCCTACCTTCATTTGCGAGGAGCTTTACAGCCAGTGCATTTCGCAGAACACTGGCAGCCAGTCTGGTCAGAAGGAATGCACTTCCAAGATCGAAGACAAATGCGCCAAGCAGAGCCCCCCTAAGGACGTGGTTAGCGACGATGACGACGATACTTCCAGCACTGCTACCGACACTGCTACTACATCCGCCACTCGTGCCTCATCGGAAGCTACTGGCACTGCTGAGTCCGTGACATCGACGTCATCCGATGCTTTCGCTGCCCCTACCATGGCGCCAGCGGGCAGGGGTGCGGCCGCAGCTGTGGCTCTCGGCATGATGGCCTACCTCATCTAAGTGTAGGAGGTGTAAGCATGGGATGCTGCATCAGCAGTGCTACGGCAATATCCTGGCCCCCCATCACGTGCCACCCGTGGCCGATGAGTAGACGGCCAGAGCCTATCCTATGCACCGTTCTTCACTTCTCTTGCCCATTTTATTTTACAGTACACCTTTTCGACGTGCAATGCGATATCTTTTGATGAGTATAAGACCCAACGATGTAGCTTTGTTAAAGCTTGGATGAGGTAATGACACGCTTCGGCGTACCGACTGGCGGGTTGAAGGACCGGGGGTGCTGTGTGCCTTTCATAGGGACGACGGAAAGGTGCACTGGCGAGGGTGGCGGTTATTTGTTTATGCTTTATAATTCAATACGTTCATAGCAAGAGGCGAAAGGAGTAGGAAAACTCGATCACTTTGAACAAGACAAAGAAACAATGGCTTGACCTTGAGCTCGTTGAAAACCGTTTGGACTATGGGTATTGTGTCAATCCTTTGTGTGATTGTACAATGAAATGCCGGGATGTTCTCTCGACTCAGTGTGTGCTTCTTCTGAGCTGCCGAAAATAGCAACTATATGTTTTGAACATGTCGCCTTGGTAGCATGCTAACGACTAATGGGCAGGGACCGAAATGCCTCAAGTCATGTATATATAAAGAGCCAATGCCATCTCCTGGTCGATCAGTCTCGAGCAGCCCAAGGGATCTGCTATCGAAAGTCGAAAGATTGAAGCATTACACATTTTGATAACTCCGGAACAATAGAGCAAGCTCTCTGTTGATTACGCAAACATAAAGACCATATTTCAACATGGGGAAGCAAAACGTTACTACCAATACTGGGAATCAATCTCCTTCCGAGCAGAAAGGCAAGATGGAGCCTCGCGGTACCAAAGAGACGGACCATAAGCACGACGACAATTATACTCGGCCCCCACGCGTTAGCTTCGGTTTCGAGCTAGAATTCCTGGTGGCTGTGAATCCAAGGGAAGTTGAAGCAGACGATAGCATCCCTGGCCTTGCGCCAGCCACTTGCCACCATGATGGCGTAACAGCAGTTTTAGAATTGCTACGAGATCATGAATTCTGTGCAATGACGGTACAAGAGAATTCTGTCGCACATACAAGTGAAACGAAGGAATATCCATGGATCGTCACGACAGACGGCTCAGTGTCAGAGCCTGGAACAGAGTGGAAGAACGAGGCTTATACATGGGATGCGGTGGAGATAGCAAGCCCACCGATGTATGCTTGTGACGAGGCATACCGGCTCGTGTCAGTCGTTGTTAGACTTTTGACTAATAACTTACGTGTTCGGGTCAACACTACGTGTGGTTTCCACGTTCATGTCGGCAACGGGCCCCATCAGATGGACATGCATGGATCGAGAAACTACGCGGCCCTCCAGTGGGCATCCGACCCGGTGCTATCTACTCTCCATTCCCCGGCGCGAAGTTTTGCTCGTTACTCCAAGTCTATCCGGCGCTTTACTGGTGTTGAGTTGAGTGACAACGTGACCGCAGATATGGCACGGCGAGAAGTCACGGGGCTGGATTTCATACCTCGATATATTTCACGGGCGAGGAAGCTCGGAGAAGATCCTATTGCTTCTAACGTGGCACTGATCGGACATATTCGCGAAGCCCACGAGAAGGAAGACGATGGAATATTCCTGGAACCTGAGTGCGAAAGTGATGGTTCCGACTACGAGCGCGAAGACGGCAGACCTTTCGATCGGCCAAGGAAGGCCAAAGGAGTTCGGCGAGAAGCTCGTTACATGCCCTACGTCAGAGATTTCATCGGTGAGGACAAGGCTAAACGTCTAGATGATGAATCTAACAGTACCGGCTGTGATCTACCTCCGCAGCTCGATTTTCCAGCCTCCCAGTCCATCACTTCTTGTATGTCATCTCAAGGCATGCCTTTGTTAGACGAGCAACGAAAGAAAATGAAGGCTGTATCAAGGCAAGCGGACATCCAATCACCCGTTTATGAAATGGGCCATGACAAAGGTGAGGGCGATGATGACTCACTGAAAGCATCAAAGGTTGCTTGGAGAGGAGTCACCGAGCTTCTGGCATGCGACGTGGGCGTCCATCAGGTCGCACATCTCATGTGTGACAACACGACTTTAGAGAAGTACTATAGTTACAACTGGAAAGGCCAGTTGATGGATGAGATAGCGCCCTTGGTCGGAAAGGGGACTCACGGCACTGTCGAGTCTCGGCTCGCAACCGGTAGCCTCGATGCCGAATGGATCGTCACCTGGATTAAGATACAGTGTCGTATGCTCGAGTGGGCACGAGATGCGGACCCTTCACAGCTGATGCGTGTCATTGGCAAACTCTCCCAGGACGACGTATCTCGCGAGTGCACATACGACGTCTTGGACTTCCTTAGGGATCTCGGTATGTATACCGAGCTTAAGCACTGTCAGGAACGTCTGCTCAGAGCTGAGGAGGCATGGTTCGAGTGCACCATGCTGCAAGTACGTGGCTCATCTTACTCAAAATCATCACCTCGTCTAGAGTCTTGGTCTGCAGGTTCCGACCAGGAGAACTCGAGAGACGCCTGCAGACTTCCTGATGATTCAGCAGAGGTTTGGGGAGTTCCCTATGACTCAGGAGAGACCCGAGGAGCTCCTGTTCAAGACGGGGGAGATGGGTGGCTAGTTCCCTTGGACGACAAGTATCGTTCAGCAGCAGTTGACTGGCTCTGCTATTAGATGGACATGATAGGCCAAGTTGCTTATGTGTTTTCTCTTTTCCTCTTTGTAGATATAACAGTTGATATGTCTGGCAATGTACCTAACTCGTGAGTTTCTATATTTATTCCGTTGAAATACAACAATATCAACCCATACTGCATCAAGCAAGCACTTTACATGGTAGGATTGAAGAAAGAGGTGATAGTTATCATATGTACAGAATGCACCTGAAGCTTCACTGTGGTTCCTGACTGTGAAAACAAATGCTCTGTCCTTTGGAGTCATCTACCCTACCTATACTAAGAATATGAATCAATACCCTTGAAAGGAGTGGGCTCACCGCCTCTTACTACTACCCTATCCAGCCTTGACTCCTGAAACACAAGTACAAAGCTTGACGACATTTATTCATGGCGTTGCAGGTTTGTGGCTTGAACTACTCTCGGGAATAACCTGGGAAAGGGGAGGACGACCGTTTGTGCGTGGCTTGACGAGTCAGTCATTCATCGCCGAACAAGCAATGATTAGTTGTACAAGGAATTATAACAGGAATCGGATTAACGCCTCCGAAGAATTGCGGGCTTCGAACAATCCTAAACGTACTGCAACACAATGTGACATGACACAATTTTCACTCTGATCTTTATAGGGAAGAAAGACTGTGCGTGGAATCGAGCGATGGTTACCCTATACGCGGATTGAGCTCCATAGCCGAAGCATGAGTAAGAGTACGTGGTGCACATCGTTGGTGGCTTATGAGGCAAACAGAGATGTAATATAGTGACTCCAAAGTGGCATGGTCTGTTTTATGCAGCATGAAGCAAAATACAACCCTACACGGCGATAGCATTGTAATATCAAACAGTCAAGATCGTGATGGATGTGTCAAGTCAAACCAAGTCCAACATCGAACTCGGGTAAAGTTAACCACTGGAAGGTCTCGACGGCAACTGAATCGAGGATCGGGCACGGATCTGACCGGAAACCGATCATAGGAATAACCATATGAAACACAAAAGGCTCAGGATGGGTGAGAACTAATCAGCCACGCATGAGGGCCATGGTAGTATTGGGCTTATAGCAGGCTGTCAGCAACGACATGGCATGACCTGACCTGGCAAAACTCGGCTGTCAATCGTCAGTCGTAAGAAAAAGCAAGAGAGTGGAATTTACTGAAAGAAAACGAAACTTAACGAAACGCGAAGAGGATCATGATGATTTGGTGGCAGCGACACAGCAGTAACTCGCATGCCACGCTTCATGCGGCCAACCTTTGCGACCCTATCTTATTAGGTTGTGTTCCAGGAACCGGCTCAGGAACGGCGATGGACCAACAGATTCCCCTTAAGCAGCCGTGACCAACTTTTGAGGCCTTCTACCCTGCCTCAGCCCTAGAAGACGTTGACCGTACGGAAGCAAGAACCTTGACCACGGCCTTGGGATGCGAAATAACAGGACGATCAAGGTTTGTGCCATCCTACATACGATCTGCTGGCACCGCACACGGCTTGTTCATGGCTTCTGCAGCTGCTATTTGTCCAATGATCCCTGCATAATCACAGAAGCCGGTGTACTGTCTGTCTTTTGTGCCTCGTGCCCGGCTGAGCTGTTGAAGAGCCGCATCGTCTTGTAGCAGAGACTCGGTTAAGTTGGGCCGTAACGGTCAAGAAGCAGCGGTCCATATAATAACAACTCTCAACTTCACGGGGGGTATGTATATTGTTTTGTGTCTCTGCTGGATTGGACGGTGGGATGATACGTGAATGCGAGTCAGCCTTGATTGCATTAGCTAAGTTAGGATGGAGACCAAAGTCAACCAAGCCTTCTTGTGGCAAGGAGAAACGGGTCCCTTTCCACACAAGAGACAGACACCCGAAGTTCTGTGAGGATTGTGGAGGAGTTGACACTTGAACGGTCTGTTCTTGGTGTAATTGCGTGACCCCTTGACTGCAGTAGAGTTGCGAGTCTCGAATTAGCCACCGTGAACGAAATATTGGTGGAGAACTGGCCAACAAACAAACACAAGTCAATGCAGTCCACTCCGGTGCTTGCAGAGTTTGCATCTTGGGAAGAGCTCAACGATCGAAAAGAAAGCCGTTATGATCCATTGCTTTTAACTTCTCAGAAGCCTCCGAAAATACAAACCACATTCTTGACGGACTCCTCACCTTAACCAGGGATGATGCCTGCGACGAACCCTGCCAACTTAGTTTAGCTTGCCGCAGCCTCACAACCGTGCAAAAGCCAAGACCAGCCACAGCCATGGAATAGGCATTTGAAATCGTCTCTTTCATCTTTGACGGAGACAGCACAGCAAAATACGCTGTACCGCCGGTAGTCTTTCTTTCTTGGACACACGACTCATGCCATGGCTTGTGTGTATCAAGATATTTTCGTTGCATGCACGACCATACATACATACATATATACTTGAAATACGTTGTTGGCTTGCCAAGTATCATCTGCCACTGGGTCCGTTGCTCATTGAATCCGAGACTTCCGTGAGTATCAAGAGGATCGTCGGTTTATCCTTATCAAGGTCATAATTCCCAAGTTTCCGTTCGATACCAATGCTTTATTAGGCCCTTTGTCAAGAAGCCGCAGGGTCTCCTCGCACGCAGATGATTGCATCGAGGTGGGCAAGCGAATGATCACTATTAGGGGACAACTCGCAAAGCTTGCTGCATCGAGGGCAGATTAGAAATCAGTGATTATCTGAAGGTTGATGAAGCGAAGGATCACCGTACATACATTAGTAAAAGCCGACCTGACCAAGAACCATCTCGCGTCTCGTCTGGACCCGTTCGCGATGTAATGTCATGGTGGAGTAACCCAGAGTTTGAAACGGCGGGGGAGGAGAAACACACACAGAGAGTGGGTTTGCAATGGCGCTGATGTGCTCTCGGCTGTGTACACTGTTATCGTCGGCTATATCCCTTGTCTGGTATTACTGTAATGGATACGTACAGTATGTACAGTATGTACGGAGTATGTAGGTGTGGTAGCATCAGCTGCAGGACCCTGGAAGATGCAGTCATGTCATTTGTATGTACAAATATATGTATATTCATACCAACATGCGGCCATCGCTTTACTGTGGTTTGTTGTGTTATTTCCATGTCGTGAGATGTGACAGGCAGGGAACTCAAGTTCAATATAAACCCACGACAGCCTCTATGTATGTGTAGCATAGATAATAAGAATGCCAAGGTCATCGTCCAGTTACCAACGGAACGAAGACGGACGGGGAGATGAGCTACCGAGATGATCCGTCTGCCGTTCCATCCAATATATTCTGATGGGAATTGCAACCCTACATTTTGATATCAAATCCATCTGTCCACTCATAATGATTCTGCTTGATGTTGAACTTGCGTACGGAGTAGGGGTACTACATGGTAATCAAACTCACCCGCTCGATCCTGTCACGGGCTCAGCCTCGTGCCGCACGTGGACCAACGGAAAAAGAAGATCGGGTGATTGCTGTCCCGAGGCCCTTTGAGCTACTACTGCAAGTCATTTCCTGATGGTGTCGTCATGATGTTAGAGGAAAGGGCCACGACGAATGGCACGACAAGGAGGCAGAGGATGCGGACTTTGGTCTTGAGAGATTCTTCCGGCCCCGCCCAAGTCGCAACAGAGGAGAACACTAATAGGTGTCGAATCCGGCCAACCAGCGGCCGACCCTAGACCTCAATCTTGAAGGTATGCCCATCTCTTACCCCTCACAGATTTTGCCATGATCGGGAGGGCTCGTGCCTTGCAGTAGAACTGCGATCAGGTAGGTGAGAAAGGGCTGGGCGTGGCTGGCTCTTCAGCCCACTTCAGTCAAGGCGTGCTCTTCTGGCCAACCGAGGGCCTTGGTCTCAGTCGCCCACCACCTTTTTTTTATTTTATTTTATTTTTTTGGTTTGGACGGGTTCACTGTACTCCGTACATACAATACAGACCAATGCAAAGCTGAACGGTAGCAGAGAACCAAATCATGGTGGTAGTGGTTTGTGGGATGTGGGATGAGAGGCTTGGCAGGAGCTCCATAATCCATCAAAGCTGTATTACCGTGGTGATGGTCTCGTCGAAACCTCAGTACGGTATGCTTGCCTGTTCGTTTTTACATACCCAGGAAGTAGTGGCCGCAGGTGGTTGTCAAGCTGACGAACGCGCTGAAGCAGATGGGGCTCGTCCTGCCTCTAGATCTATTTCTGAAGAAGCGGTGTATGCTGTCGGAGCTTTCAATGGAAAGAAGCTCACCAACATCCTTCAGACCTGAGCCAGGCGTACCCCTGTCTGTACTCTCCACACTTGACATGGACATGGACAGGGGCCTAGAGGTACAATGGTTCATCATAAAGCTCCCCCTCGCGTCCGATCTCAATACCGGCCAGCAAGTGAGTGGCATTGCTCAGCCTCTCAGGTCATGAGGCAACAAGCTCTGTAACAGCGACATGTGTATTTGGTCGACAGTTGGGTGCGATGCACCTTCAAGGTTGCTTGACGTGCATTTCGACTGACTGACTGACTCAATATGCAATTGATTGAGTGGATAGCAGTTGGCCAGAGCTTGGAGAATTGAGTTGCGGGAGAAAGCGAAGCCGATCAATTTAATTAATTGCCTGGTGATAAGTCAGACTCGTCAAAAAAGGTGTTGCGCTATTAGAAGGAAGAATCACCCTCTGAGACCGGCACCGGACAGAAGAGGGTTAGTCTCAGAGGATCACGGCCAGAGAGAAAGGGAAAGACTAACCACAAGATCTGACTGTGTGCCGTCCCGCTGATAGGCTCTTCCCGCCCGTTAATCACGGTATGGTTTCGCTTGACTTCTCGGAGGCCACGGCTCACTCGGGTTAAGCGAACGCTTGGACTTCTGGCGGTTTGCTTCGTTTTCCTTTTCTGTTGTCTGGCTTTTGTGAGATATGTCATATGCATCACCATCGCGATCGCGATACTCATTCTATGCTCCGCATGTAAGACACATAGATAACTGTGTTGTCACGAATGAGGTGGATTGCGCCAAGTAAAGGGGTCCTGAATCATATGTCACGGAGTGTCCATGCAGCCGAGCACTCGGAGTATATTAGTGGTGAACCCCAAACGCCATTGTCGATTCCCTGAGTCTCTTGTACGAGACGATATAGCGGTCTGTATCAAGAAAATGCTCACTATCCAGCTAGCGCATATGGTACCGACACAAGAAGCGGAGGTGGACCAGGTCCAAGGTGGAGTTATCTAAGTTAGGTTGGAAGTTGTTCGTTCAGCTGCAGTAGTGGCGTGATCCGGTCAGGAACCAGGAACAAGCAAAGTCAGGCACAGACAGGAAGCGAACATATGGTTGTCTTTATGTGCCCGGAAAGCCTATTCCCTTCATGTGGGCTTGTGTTACTTTCTGACGAGCGTAACGAGATACTGATTTGCTATTAAATACGGCTCAGGTTGAGTGCCGTCTTGGTTTTGTTTCAATGCGTTGAGGTGGTCCACAACCGGACACGACAGAACTTGGCTTTTGAGGCGGTGACGGCCGAAATGTCAAAATGTCGAGAGTCTGAGCCTCGAAGTCTCAGGCCGTTTTATTAAGTTCGTGTCTCAATCGTTTGATCTGACCGTTGAATGCTAATTAGACTAGGTGATTAGATCTATTGTGTGCGTTCAGCTCAGTCCAATACGTAATGACGGATGACTTTAAGAGGTTTGGCCAGTGCTGGCGGCAGACGGATTCGACAGGGGCCTGGAACTTTTCCACGTTGACAGCCAAACGGTCAAGATGATAGGCCCGTTTATTGCTCGATGCCTCACCAGCCTGCCTGCCTAAACAGGAAAGCTTGTGCCGGACAGGTCGATATCCGTCCAAGATGGTAATGGCTATAGTTCTAGGCCAAGGATGCTCGATGGGATTTCGTCGTGCATCCCGATTTGGCATCTTGTACGGTGGCAGCTCGATCGAAGGGATGACTACTGAAGCAACGACAAAATGCAACAGCGGCTTCGTCTTTCCATCAAGACGTGACTCTGCTCACTATAGATAGCATATATTGTTGATGAGGATAACCAAGTGATAGTTTGTGGGTCGATGGCAAAGTACAGATTATCGGACAGCAGAATAAGAATAGGCAGGCCGCATTATGAGCAATGCTAAACTTAGAGCGGGCGACTCTGTGCCTAGCCAACAGGTAATGCCGTCCCTTGAACGATCTTGGCGCATGGCTTGATGTCTCCGCGAGCGAAGAAAGGGTACTTGTCTGCTGCAGGCGTTTCAGTGCCATTGGCCATTTTGGTTGTATGTAGAGACCTTGGTAGGCAGATAAGTGATAAATCCCAATGATTTTTACATGGGTACTTCATGTTCCGTCCAAGTCCGATTTTTGATAGGCAAGGTGACAGTTCGCCGGCCCGATCGATTTGTCTCGGCTCACCTGAAGTGACTTGTCATGCCGAATGAGCCATGATAAGAACATTGTATGGTGACAATGATTGACCACGTACAATAAAAAATGGTTCGTGGAAGAAACAGCATAATTCTCTAGGGCACAGCAATTCAACAGCTGCTGCCGACTTGACATGAAATAAGGCCGCACGTATTCGTGAAGCTATTTTGCCGAGTCGCTATCACTCATATTAGTGCGATCATAGAGGGCCGTGGAAGGAGATCATGGGGAGCTATTGACTGCGAATAACCTGATTATAGCCCGTCCCCATTCTAGACCGCATCGCCGACAGGCAAGATGAGACGTGACGAAGTGAGACATGGGCTTCATGATGGCAGATGAAAGACAACGAGCCTGATTTAATCTCAGCACATTCCAGCTGGGTCAGGCGAGGCCGCGTTTTCGAGGACATCGTCAACCTCGTAAGTAGCCATCTCCTCCCTTGCAGCCCATACCACCCTACCAGCGTGACCGCACCATTGCTTTGCGTGATTAGAGCGAGTGGTGACATACCATCCATCGTTGATGTACGGTAGCGTCCCATTTCTGGAATCGTGGGTGAGGAATTAACCGAGGGGCCCGAGCCGTTTATTGTCTTTGCTTTTTTGTGCGCTTTGATGGTAGGTGTCTATTATGGACTGGCTTGACTGGTGAGTGGTGAGGTCTGCAAGCAACCGGTTTTTGTCGAATCTCCCTTGCTGAAAGGCGTAGATGCATGTTCTGCTCAGCTCAGCTCAGCTGCATGCTTGTCTTAGGCCCTTGGCAAGACCGGACTAGTCTGTGCCTGTGATGTTAGACGAAGAGAAAGGCGGGTTGATAATTATGTGAGGGGTTCAACGAAGAGGAGGTGAGGCTCCAGATCCGGGGGATCCTGGCATATGTCGATGACGGTGAGTTTTGAATGCAAGTCTGAGGTTGGTGATGTGTGAAGCATGATGGAAAAAGGGATGAGACATGAAGCCGGCATTATGTGAGAATCGTTGGGAGTCAGTTTGCTATTGCCTCGTAGGTGGTAGATCGAGATATTTCAAGGAAGGAACTATTTACAACAACTGCCAGGAATGGATTTAGCGTACTTGTAGGAACATGCAAGTACATACAGTTGAGAAGTATATGGCAAAGCAGTTCCTGCCACTTTATTTCTACGAACTGAATTGTACCTCATTTATGAGAGTTCTATGCGAGTGTCTCCTGTAAGAGTGTTCTTGATGTACCTACCTATGGCACCTTAATCCTTGGCAGAGAATTGAGGTGCATCGATAGCATATGAAAGTACTAATCTTAAGCTGTTGAAACAATTACTGTTCTGTAGTTCTGAGAGATGCCCATCGTTATCATCCATACTCCGTACGGAGTGCATACGCGGTAATCAGTACATAATCACTGAATTGAGCTCACCTACTCACTCACCACACTCACCACTCATCACCCCTGTCTGCTTCAGTAGATCGTATGCACAGAGAATACGGACTGTTCGTCCCTGAGTGTGCCACGTTCATGATGCTTCTCCAATCCATCAGCGCCATGGCGCTAGAGTCCATCAATATCCCCTGTCTCCTGCCCCTCAGGTCCGGACGACCGACTTCAACTAGAATAGTCAGTTCCCTCTGGAGCCTGGCCTAGAAAACTGCGTGGCCCTAAAACGTCCTGAACCGTGCCCAGCGCCGTCTCACCGGGGGGGGGGG
>JAAOAK010000166.1:0-109226 GCA_013396175.1 Fusarium denticulatum | reverse complement strand
GTTTTAACTTACATCATTCATACTCAGGTTGTGGCGGATGCTATTCTGCCAGCCTTCGGCATTTTTGCCCGGTCTCTTCTCTGACTTGTCCTTCTTGATGTCCTTATCAGTGTTCTCACGAAACCACTGGTAAATCTCTTGAAGGGTCATAGCATGATCCGGAACGCTCATCAGAGCTCGGTAGAGCAGCTTAGCGTATGGTTCATCTGTCTTGGCGCCACCAGCAGCTGTGGCCTGAAGGTCCTTGCCTCCTTGAACCACTTCTGAGCTCGCGCGGTACTCCGGTACACCGGCGGGTGGTTCATGTCTAGCTTTCATGAGTACGGGGGTCCCGAGAAGAGGTTCTTGCGGGGACCCGCTGCATGATAGTGCTCCAGCTGATGAACTGGTAATTGTCACTGGGGAGTAGTTTTGGGGCAGGCCGTCAATCTCATTATCGAAAATCTGATTCATACCGCCACCGGAGAAAGGCGTCAGGCCCCGAGGGCCTCTGAAGGGGTATCCTTCGCTTGATGTCGGTGTGCAAATGCGGAGGTTCTTGAAAGAGTTCTGTTGGAGAGGATCTGAAGGTTGAGATAGAGGGAAGTCTGGAGAGGACCACGTCCTTGGTGAAATGGGTGATGGGTTGTAGCAGCTCATTGGGGCACTGCCACTGCTTGGCGAACTTTGGTAAGAGTAGTTGTCATAATCATCAGGTCCTGGGGGAGGTGAAGGCCAGACTGGGTGATGACTTCGAGGCGCATATGGAAAACCTGAGGTCATGGAAGCATACACAGTCGCATCATGAGCCGGATGTGACGTCTGCTGTTGGTCCTCCTGGAGCTGTGACAGGGTTGGGTCTAGAGGCAGCGGACCAGTTGATGATAGATGAGATGGTTGATCCTGAGGATCTGAGGAGATGGTATAGTATGGCTCCATACCGGTGAGCTCTGACACGCAAGGTGATTGTTGACCGTGACCCGTGATAATATTCGTGTAGCTAGAAGCTTGTTCGTCACCAGAAAACGGTGTATCCATTGCGGCCTCTGTTGAAGTCAAGGGCACTTGTTTGGGAGGCAGTACAATGAGTCTCGTGGGTGGTTCGATGGTGTTCTCGGAACAAGGAGATTTCTTTACTCAGGTACCAAGCAATGGGAAGCGAGGTGAATGAGAGATGTTGATGAGCAAGTTGAAGAATGGAGGGAGAGAACGGAAGATAGCAGAACGTTACAATAGACACAATGGGACAAGGACAAGGACGGGGGCGAGGAAATATGGCGATATTTGATGCCGAAGCGAAGGGTGCTTGTGCTCCTCCCGCTCGTTTGGGGTAGGGCGTGGAGTTGCAGGGCTAGCTCTTAGACAACGGCTTCGTTTAGACGTCGATCCGTTAATAAACAAATGCCCGTTGACAGATTCAGCAATCTTAGCTTTTCGATCTCCCATCCACCCTCATCCGTCGAAGCTTATGGGCAAGGTCCTCAAGATCGTAGCCAAGGTCGCTCGGGGGGCGTGTGCCAAGTGAAAGGGCGATGGCCGACCAACAAGCGCCTAGCAAGCCATGGTGGTCCGTGGCAGACAAGGAAAACGGACAGGGACGCCATCTGTAAGCCACCCCACGGGCGTAGTTGATCACCGACGGAAAGCCTCCCTCCTAACATGCATTTGTGTTGTAAATGTGCGCCTGTGCTTGTGTTTTGCTGGCTGTGTTTTGTGTGTGGCCATCACCAAAGTCCAGAAGATGTTGGACGCGCAAATGAATTCCCACTGGGCTTTCTGCCTCTGCCACCTTTGTCTTCTCTTGTTTCGACTCCAGTGGCGTCTATGGGCCCTGCCAGTCTGTAGGAAGAGGACCATGTCCAACAGGCAATATCTGTCACCTCATAAGCCACAGACGCATGCGCTCAGATGCCCCGGTCTTTGAAACTGAGTTCAGATATTGTACTGGGTAGGCTCAGTACTTGCATGAGAGGAGCAACCAGGCAAGGATGAGTGAGCTACATGCAATGGGTGATTGCATCAAGAATGAGATGGTCCAAGGGCCCTGATCCAAGGTCCCGAATAGGACGTGCAACATTAGAACGAGTGCTCCTAGCAAGAAATTTGCCGATATTCGTTGGTTCAGCCTGAGAAGCCTTGTGTTGCATGCCCCTTTGCGTATCGTCAAATCTTGTTTCTCTTCTGTCGAAACATCCCTCCTGGTCTCATCAGGCAGACCTGGTATGTATCGGGACCGAGAAGCATCACACCCTGTAAGTAACACGCTACCAACGGGCTTCAAGTCACTTGACGGTAACTCAACCGGCTTGTACTCTCATCAACGGGGCTATCGCGGGTAGTCTGCGTCTCAGACGGCACCTTGCATTTCAGATGATACGAATCGGGACACCAATCTGTATACCAATCAGACCGCCAATCAAAGCATCGGTGGGTGCCCGTCCCGTTTGGATCCCCGTTATCCATCTGTTGCTGTTGTGAATCAGTATGGAAGCTGCCGGGGAAGCCGTCAGAAGCTTTCTGAAGCATAAAATCACCACTACTCTGCGGTCCGCTGCGTCAAAGAATATGCATAGAACAATCTTTCGAAGCTTCATCGACGGGTATCCGACTAGAAATTAGGACTCAAGGCATCATCAGGCTTGATGCAGCTGTTCTGGCTGGTGTTTGCTGCAACCAACCCTCTTGTCACATCTCGATTGCCCAAGCTCCGCGTGGATTTCACTCAAAACATAAACGCAAAGATGCCCGAGCGGTTCGGTGCTGTCTGTTCGCTCCGGTCCGTGAACGCTCTCAAGTAACAGCTTTCTAGAAGCCTTCTGATGCAGTGGGCCTGATGACCCGAGTTTGCATACCAGACGCATCGCAATTCTTGTGACAATCAATTGGACCATGGCAAGGTAATCTTTGCTGACTTGAAGGTCTATCTGCTGGGCAGATGTGGAATAGGGACATAAGATGCAATTCATGCCTGGTCTGCGCAGGTTCTCGAACTGGGCGGTCGGGTCGGGTCGATGGTCGAATAGATATTAGGTAGCAGGACACTACTCCAGCATCGACTCAACCTTTGCCCACTCTAGCTCTCTACCAATCCCCGCTCTGAATCTCGAATTGGAAACCCTCAAATGGGTGGTACAGATGTATCAACGGACATGACCCGGGTAGCGTAGACATGTCGAAAGCTAATAACAACAATCATGATGCAAGCCTTATCAGAGAGGGCGGATTGGTCCGCTCTCCCGCGTGAAAACGTGCATTTTTGTCCTCTCCGATACTCAATCTCAACGGAACGGGCGGTGCAGAAGCGGGCTTTCCTCCCCTTTTCATTAGGCGATGGCCCAGTTTGGCTCTTGCTAGGCGAAGACCAACACAAGTTAGATGGTGAGTGATCGATCCCGGAACTACTTCCGGTAGTAGATCTGGAGAAACGTGTTAGTCTAATCGAACAGGCTGGACCAACAAATATGATTTCGAAGTCATACCTTTTTGAACTGAAAATGCAGCTGCAAGATACCCTGTTGAGTGTGCACGGTTAGCTTGGTGGGTTCATGAGCATGTAATGGAGGGGCGATGGCGTCTAATAGCATGGGTCAAGTAGGCTGTCACCAACGCAGGCTGGTCTGGGCTGCCTAAAGTGCAGTTCATCCAACGGCCAAGCCATCGTTGCAATACGAACTCAGGGCAGCCAATGCAGAGGCAAAGAATCTGCCCTGCCACGTGAAGTGAAGTGGAGGGATCCAGATGAACATACCTTGTCGAAGGAGCTCTTGAAGCCTCGATCCTTCTTGGCGCTATAATCCCACTCGCGGTCAACAATGCGGAACGCAATATCCTCGTATGGAGGGCCTGCCATGAACCGTATCAGGCACGTGTCCTCCTCACCAGCAGCAGCAAATGATTCTCCGCGTCTACGGCCATGTTCTCGAATGATCTTGAAGGTTGGTGCCTTTGTCTTGTCGATGAGCTCAGGATAGAATATGTTGAACTTGTAACCTTGAACAACCTTGGGTGGCGGGTTATCGTGGTCGTAATGAGTCTGATTATACTTGTTCCAGTCGTAACCCATTTGGACACGATTGAAATAGCGTGGCTTCCGGGGTCTATATTTGTCTGCCCATTGAGGCTTAGTAGTAGTAACAGTCTCTTCGCTGGTAAAGATCTCCTCGTTCTCGTCGACACCTCTGGCAACCTCTCGATCGTACAGTGCTTTGGTTGCCTGTGAGAAGTCCACATTGTCAACCTGGGAAAAGCGTTCAGTCCCTGGAGGGGCTGATGTGCCCACAGGCATCGAGGATGAAACGGCTGCAGGAGACGCCTTTTCTTCTGAAGTTGATGCGACTGGCTGAGAATCAAATGTCACTTTGGGGGCAGAAGTCGGCTGGCCCGTTGCCTTGACCTTGGTTGGATCGCGCTCCTTGAGTTGGCTGAGACGAGTCTCCTTGATTGTCTCGTATACTTGGTTCAGCTTGGCACGAGCTTTCCACACTCGTAGGCTTCGCAGCAACTGTTCCCAGTAGTCCGTGTCGATATCCTCGTTGGACTGTAGCTTGGCCTTGATCTGCTTTTCTAAGGCCTCCAGTTGGTCATGCGTCTTGGGGGCAAGTATCTTGTCGATGTCGTCTGAAACACTGCTTACAACCCTCCTCTCATGGCCGTGCGGATCTAATTTCGCCTTCCTATCTTTACAGATGGTCTGCAGCGCTCTCCAATATTCCCGGTTGGTCGCATTGGTTTCAAGCACGTGGTATGAGGCGATATCGGATTCCAGCTCGGCGATCTGCTCTGCATCAAGCGAGGCAACAACATCTCCGGGTGCGGGAACATCGATTTCGATATCAGCATCGTCGTCGTCGAAGATATCGCGGTCTGTATCGATATATCTTAGGTTGAATGCCAGGTAATCGATGGGCTTCGCACGGCCTTCCCGAATTCGGATATCTGCCTTCTTCTTGGACTGCTTCAGTACGAACTTGTCCTCATCGGCAACAAATTGTCGTGATTGCTCATCTTGAGTCAAGTACTTGGGGTTGATCTTGGAACCACTTGGTTTGGTGGATTTGATGATTCGGTTGGTTGGATCGTGTCTGGGGGATGTCACATCTCGTCGGGTAGGTGACCGCCGTCCGGCGATCATGGCTTTTCTTCCAGGATCCATTATTGGTGATTGTAGATGCTGATGTTTTGGGAGGGAGACAAGTCAAATGTTGAAGTATCAGGGAAGCGTCGATCTTATCGGTGAAAAGTGGATACCTTTCGTTGGAAAATCCTTATCGGCAGGAACCTGGAACGCCTTGAGGCGCGCGAGCACGTGACGCAATACAACCTCACTGGAACATGGAGTCAATGGGCCATGTTCTTTCGTACTACGTAGATCTTCCAATATGAGGGTTGCCCTTTACTTGTGGTTTGGTCGGCGTTGTTACTGCGGTCCTGTGTTGAATTCTTGGCTTCTGTTCTTTAGGGGTCCAACGGTTTTTGACGCCATCATTCCAGCCATCAAACTTGACTTATAGTCGATATGGTGCGAGTAGTGATTAGTTATTGGGCAACAATCGAATAAAATAACAACTTGCGGTCTTGTGGGTGTTATGTGACTGTGCTTGCGATATTATTCGTGTACTGGCTTATTTATCATCTTTGCTCGTGTAAGTTGTTCTCTTCATTGTTATTTTATTTTGGGTTTCTTGCTATGTTAAGATAATTACACCTGCTAACACCGAAAGCTTGACATATATCAACAATTTCTGGGCTACTGTAGCTTTGCGGGAATAGTCTCTCCACAATAAACTTTTTGTCCGCTATAAACTGAACATCATGTTCACCAACATGCGCTGTTGAGATACCCAACTTCACTCTCATGCAACAACTTACCCTGTGTCACCTCGACACGACAACCTCAATCTCAATCACCAACACAACCCATCACGGCACAAGTTCACAAAAGTCTAGACCAACATAACATCATTCATACCGCTAATATTCACACCAATAAGAGTCGTTAAATACATCAATTGAGTTAATTATCCATGTTTAAGCTTGAGAAAGAAAAACAACAGCCTTACCTAACAGGGGTTGGTGCGGCCATTTGAGCAAGTTAATTATCGTCTCAAACTCGCTCTCCCTCAGCCATCCCCCGCATGGCCTGACCTTATTGGAACAATATGTGATGACAAGTAAGTGAGAATCATGTATAGATTCCGGATCTTATGCTTAAAGAAACCTTGTTTCTAAGCTTATTGTGAGAGAAAAAGAGAGTTCATGAGGATGTATAGTAGGATCATCATGAATAGACTGAATTGATCAACGTTCACACAGCAGATGCATCTATATAGCATGCTCCGGTCAAAGGCCGTTGTCAACCGGCCACCTGCAGCCCCCAAATCCTCACCAACCCCCGAATGTCCGGGGGAGACACCAGCTTCTTCAACGGTAAAGCTACCAGTGACACAACAGTGGCTATCACGCGAAGTCAGCCACAACACTGCGAAACTGACTCACGCTAAGTCAATAACTGCTTGGTCAAGAGCAGCTTCCAGATGCAGAGAGCTAGAGCTCGGTTACATGAGCTGGACCCTGGAATAACTGAGGTGCTGCTTTGTGCATATAAAGACAGCTGAAGCACCTGCTGTGCTTCCATTTGTTGTTACTCACCCTCTCCTCCACCGCAACACACCCGTCACCCCAACCATCAAGATGCTGGCCTTCAAGACTCTTCTCGGCCTGGCTACTGTCCAGGCTGTCTCTGCCCACTTCGGTCTCGTCTTCCCTCCTTGGCGTGCGGACACCCTCAGTGAGGAGGGCGAGGAGCGCTACAACCAGTGGGAGCAACCCTGTAAGACATTTGATATCCTGCGATCGCATACTCTACTAACAAACACTAGGTGCTCGTGTTGACTTCAACAAGAAGAACCTCACTGACTGGCCCCTCGACGGTGGTGCTCTCACCCTTGATCTTCACCACGAATGGTCCTACGTCTTCGTCAATCTCGGCCTCGGCGAGAACTCCACCAACTTCAACATTTCCCTCACCCCAGAGTTTCTCAACGCCACAAACTCAGGCACTCTATTCATTGACAAGCTTGAGCTTCCCTCAGACGTCAAGCCCAAGGACGGAGACATCGCTAGTATCCAGGTTGTTACCGTTGGTGACACTGGCAATGCCCTGTACAACTGTGCCGATATCCGCTTCAAGGAGAATGCCAAGGGTCCCAGCAACAAAACTGGCGATGTGAACTACGTCAAGATCAAGCAGCAGAAGGTCAACGGAACTGAGGAAGATAGCTCTTCCAACTCTACATCTTCTGGAGACAGCAAGGACAACGCCGCTGGCACAATGGGTGTGAACACGGTGGTTATGACTTCTGTCGTGGGTCTTGCTGCCGCCTTTGTGATGGGCTTGGGCCTCTAGATGGATGACCTTATGAGACACGGTTGCTTCAATGTGTAATCAGTAGTCATGATAGAACATTCACGGCCATCCAAAAATTATGATTGTTTATGCGCGGAACAAATATTCCATTGACGTCGCCAACCTGCAATATAGGCTGGCTACTGGGAGCTTTTTATTGTTGATCCATTGGAACCCTGAAGATGCTTCCAGACCCGTATATGATGACTTGCATGATTGAAGAAAAGGAAAATGAACATGTAGATGGTATAGTATATAGAAACAAGAGTTACATTAAAACGTAAAGAATAATAATAGGGTATATCCAATCTGGGTTGGTCAGCTTGGTCAAACCAGGGGCGTCGTTTGTTTACTCACCATCGCACTCATATAAATTCAGCATGTAACGCTAAAACACCAAACTCCAGTCCCGAAATCAGAAAACAAAAGACAGATAATGACCAGTTGATTATGCTTGTGAGATCCTCTCACATATGGTTGATAACAGTTGCGAGTCCTTATACGGCCTTCATCCCGTAGGAGCAGCAGCCTGTTCGACAGTCAACTCTTGCACCACTTTGGCCATAGTGATACGTTGGTTGGGGTTAGGGTATAGCATCTCCATAACAATCCGCTCGAGTCGGTCCTTGGGATTCAGACTCTTTCTCGCATCGAAGATCTCGGCAAGCCAATCTCGCATCTGCTTCATAGCGGGTTGACCATTTCCATACTGCTTGTGCGGCATGTTGGGACTGTTCACCCCAGCGATCAACCAATAAAGGGGTCGCGGGTGTCGTCGATGAGCACGAGAGTCAGGGTACGTTATTTTGCGCAACACGTAGAGCATAGTGACACCGAGTGCCCAGACGTCAGAAGCAGGACCGCGTTGTTTTCGACCAATAAATTCCGGAGGAACGTAGTACGGTGTTCCGCCAACGGTCGGCGAATTAGTAGCAGTGGCCGGTGTAGAGAGACCAAAGTCACAAAGGACCGCACCTCTCTCTGGCGAGTAGAGGATGTTGGCGGGCTTGATATCGTTGTGCACCAGCTTGCGACCGTGGATGTAGTTGAGGGCGCCGGCGATGTCTCCCAAGATCCTGGCAGCGTCATTTCTGTCACCAATGAACTCATCGTTGGTATTATTCCTCCATCGAGGCATGGAAGTCAGGTCCTTTGCGTCGATGTGCTCCATGTATAGGGAAAGGAATCGGGCATCACCACCATAATAGCGAACAATCGACTTGTGCTGCAGGTCCTCCTGACCCCTACACTCACGAAGCCACATGTCGGCCTGACGGATGACAGTCCGCTCGTGGACGAGCGCCTTGTCATTAGGGTTGGCAACGCGCGTCTTGAGTACCTTGACAGTAACGATGTTGTTCGGTACGTGGGAGTGTGTTGCTGTGTACACGGCAGACAAGGAAGTCGAAGCAATTGGCTCTCGCTTAGTGAGTTCGTACTCATCGACTTCGCAGACACCTGAGATTGCAACAGTTTCACCCTTTTCAGCGTCCAGCAGAGGATGGCCATTTGCCGAGGAGAGTTCCTTGCTCTCGCGACCATTTGGGAGGGAGAAAACCAAGGGATTCGCGGAAGGCCTGAGGAACATAACAACACCGTCGTCACCGGGTGTATTCGGGTCTGAGACACGACGTTTCACTCTCTTCTCGTCATATTCCGGAGAAAGGGCCCGCTTTCCGCTCGAGTTCACGGTGGGGGTGCTGGACTCCGAGGGAACATCCTCGACAATAGACGGTTGCTGTGGTTGATACAGTATCACTGGGCGCTTTTCAAGTACTCGGAAGTCGAGGACTTCCATGTCTCGAAGCGTAATGCGCCAGGTTCCAGGCCTCAGAGCCTTGGCTGATCCGGGATTGACGACATGCGAAGGACTGCAAGGGCTCGACGGCGGCGTAGGCGACACTCCTGACAGTGAAATTGGTAGGTCTGACCGGTTCAAAAAGATGACTTTGTCACTAGCGGGATCGTAGTATAGCTCGCACCACAAAGGGGGCCTTGGATAGTCATCCTGAGTCTCACCGGGGATACGGACGGTGAATTTGATATCTTTGGAGGTCTGAGTCACAGCGAGAACTTTGTGCTCAGGCTGCTCTGGTGAAGCCACTTCGGCGCGGAGAGCGAGCCACTGTAAACTTTCACTACCAGGGCTCACAGACCGCGACTTGGGGAAGTTGGCTAGGGGACGAAATAGAATGCGGATGCCTTGCCTGTGGTGGTGATCCTCGACGTGGAGCTCGTCTAACGAGACAAGCGAAGAGCTAGTAGTAGGGACTGGTTCTTCAACACCAATCCCCTTGAAGCGGGCGTCAATTTCGGATTGAGAAAATGGCTCGGTGCGCTCTTCTGAGACAACCTCAGAGAGCCCGAGCCTAGGTTCTGCCATAAGTTTGGCTATCTCTGCTTCATAGGTGAAGTTGGTAAGCAACCAAGGCGTAAAGCGGTGGGTGGACCAGGCAGAAGAACCAGGCAAGAGTTTACCTCAGATGCTGGCTAACCAACCAAACGCAAACGAATGGATGGCAGGCTGAACAGAATGTCTATAGTAATTGATAGAGTTTGTGTGATTGCCACGTAGAAAAGCAATCCGTGCGGTGATGCGTTGCGTAGCGAGATACGATTGATGTTGCGCCAGGCTGAAAAGTGTAATGTAGTTGTGAATGAATATGTATGAATGTATGAGTAATATGAGGGGCTGACTGTGATTGAATTCTAGGCAGGCTACTCGGTGCTGCGCTTGTGAGGCGATGCACTCCAAGAATGTATGTACAGTACGACACAAGGCGAACCGAGGCGGGGAGAGAGTGGGAGTGGAAGGGTTTAATAGGAGCTGGGGAAGAGTGGGTTGTGGCTAGGTATCATTAGATGCAGCAATAACACCTTAGCTTGAACGGATAGGATGGGAATGTAATGTAGGAGATGCAGGAACAGAAACAAGAGCCAAAATCAACAGCAGATTTGACACTCAACGAGCCCTGTTTTAAGTGAATGAACAGGGCACATCAGAAGGACAGGACACGATGGGTGTGTTCTTCTGGGAGGGTTGAAAAGACAGCTTTCAGCCCAGGTCAGGACAGGTTCAGGACAGGCCTGCTGATAGCGTATAGTCTCGTCTCAGACTCCACGAGGAACAAGACTGAATCGGGGTCGAGTCATACAGCGGTTTAGTTATTCGCTGCCTGAATGCTGAGGGGATGATCCAAAACGGGGAACGAGGGCGATTCATTCTATTCAAGAAAGGATAGAAAGAAGCGGGAGCGGGCGGGACGAGCCGGTACGAAGCGAATGCCACTGAGCACTGGCATTGGCGCTGGGACTGTCCTGACCGTCCTATTCTGCGCTTACGCTTGTTGGCTTGGGAGGGAGCTTTTGGCGTGTGTGGAGTGTAGGACTGGACTCATAACGGGTAGGGCTGGGCTTGACAAGGCAGAATTTGACTTGACACAGTTGAGGGCACATCCACTGCCACACTCGCTGCCACAACAGAACGCTTTGTGGCTGTGCGGAGTCATCTCACCTAAGACTGACTTCCTAGGAAGTCGGGACAATTACCCCGATGGCCAGATGGATGATATTATCTATTGGAGATGTCCTCATAGAACTCTGGTCATTATGAGATACAATAGTTCGCACAAATGACATGAAGGATGAAGGATAATTCACTCGAATTAATTGCTGATGAGCCCTTCGTGAGCCCTTCGGCTGCACGTTGTCAACCAAAAGGCGAGCATAGAAGCATCTGGCATCTTACATGGCTCAGCGGATCTTACTATGACGACACTGAAGCTGATATTGAACAGACCGATTTCAGCATGACTGAAAAGCCATCGAGATTTGGGGAAAAGCAGGCTATATAAAGCAGACGATAGAGTTTACGAGATAACGTGAGTTTGTCACGATATTAGGCACCAAAGACATTTTTGCAAAGGTCAGTTGTTGTCTCATAATGAGTTTCGGTGAGTGATCATGACTTGGGACTAAAATAGAAGTTGCCTCTGATGACAGTCCTCGTGACAGGTCAGGCTTGGTCAGTGAGTGTTTACGTGGCCATTACCTCAACAGTCATCAATGTCAGTCATTGCTGAGAAACTACACTGCGAAATTGTGAAGGGTTGATGAGTTTATAGAAATCATTGTGATATTGAATATCGTTGTGCTTGGTGTTTTGTGTTTGTGTGAATCCTTCATGAATGATGGATCGATTGGAAGCGGCCGGCGTCGGAACTGCCCAAACAAAATCTGCCGCAATTGCACGAAAGAAGCATCAAAGGGTGGGCTGCAAATGGCCCCCAATGGACGCCACCATGTCACTAGCGTTGCCTAGTTCAAGAGATTGCATGAGATGGCTCCACTTCCAGCTGAGAAAAGATCGTCATTGGACGCTAATTATGCAGGCGCGTCTCGTGTCTCCGTCTTCGAAGGGATGACAGCCAATCGTAAGCCCTTATCGTATCTGCCTCAGGCATCTCAGGCCGCACTCGTGGTCTTTGGGTTGCTGGGGGCCAAGCGCACCCTGAGATATGGGTATGGCTCTTGCCCCCCAGAACCTGCCGAATTCTGTTTCTCGTCACGCCCGCCTCCAAAACACCCACCACGATCATCACCTATAACCAAAATCCAAACCCGCCCAAAGAGTCCCAGAAGAGCCCAACAAGCACGCTTCTTGCACATCAGTTCAGAGCAGTCTTCATTTTTTTGACTTCTGAACACCTTTGAGGATTTTGACGCCATGGACATGAAATAGATCCCGCAGCTCCCACGAGCTCTCGACCCACGGATACCTGGACACTCTTACTGGACACTCTCTTCTATACCACAACCATTCCACCACCATAATTTACCTACTTCTATTGACTGTGACCTCGACATGGACGATCCGGGCTGGTCATGGCCGGCCTGGAAATTCGGCATGAAGAGGGATGACCTCTTTCATACTCTACACGAAAAATACAACACCTTTACCTTTAACCTTCAAGACCCCGAAGCCTTTCATCACGACGTTTACGAAATTTCCCGCGATGCCGATACCATCGACGATTTCCACCGCTTGCTGGATGAGCGAAAGCAACAGCGGATTCACGAACTCCACGAGTCTCTCGAGTCTCTTGCTGTTGAGATCATCGCCAACCCCAAGTTGATGGATTCTGAACATTGGCAGTACGCCCTGCAACTCTTCCGGACCAAGTCTTTCGACTCGATCGTCCGTTATTTTGCAAGCTACCTACCCGAACAATATCTTGATCACAACGACCGTGATCATGATGCTATTTCTATTGCTTCCTTGTCCTCCTTTTCTGAGACCAACAGCGTCAAGACCGAGAGCACCACGGCCAGCAGCGTCGATGATGCCTCTAGTTTCTTTGATGATGAGCCCATCTTGACAAAGGGTCCCCTCTCGATCCATACCGACATTCGATCATCGTCTGTCGTTCAAGCGCCCCCCTCGCCCCCCCATTCCGAGGCAGCGCACGACGATGAGTCTTCTGTTTCCTCTCCTACTTCCATGGAGTCGCACGAATACTCCACCCCCCCTTCACGTTCCATGTCGTTTTCTGGTTCCGAGACAGCTGCAGCTATCTCTGACATCAGATCACTCGTTCACGACGAAGATGAGACCTCGCAATTCGATGACGGCGACTTTGCGGTCGCCTCGGATTCTGATTGCGCAGAGAGCCAGTCGTCACTGGACGTAATGGATGACGGGGAACAATCTAATGACAAGTATGAGGATGACTTAGAGGAGGAGGATGATTTTCCTACTACTCAATTTCCTGAAGATGCTAGCGACGGTTGCGATTTCTATGACGATACCCCAAATTTCGATGACACACCGACTCCCCGACAGGAGTCTATCGCGCCCTGCTATATTGAGTACAAGTCCGTTGCGGCATGGAGAATACCTTCTCCTCGTCGTTCAACCTCCCCCTCTCCACGAAGCCACCACCCCTACCGCCGCGAAGGCTCAAGCCTGAAGGACATCCGCCGAAGTCCTGAGGAGTCCATGAGCAAAATTCAGAAACCGATGCATGAGCAAAGGAAAAGGCCGACGTTTAGGAAACGGCTTGATTAGCGTTTGGGGAGGCAGGGTGCTTTGTATATATTTGACGCAAGCGATAGATACCTGTATCTGATGACTTTTAATCCTTTCTTAATCACTTCTCTCCACTGTCGCTCGCGACATGGTCACTCTTATACAATGCCTTGGAAGAGAGGCTCTGGTGGTCATTTTCAGGTGAAAATGCCCTACTTTTAGAACACCCTGGTGAGTACGTTCCTGCGCCTGATGTACCTGCAGCATCTGACGTGACCGTTCTACCCGTATCACGACACGTGGGTCATGCGGCTTTGGTGTTGACATGCGACGGCGCAACCATCACGAGGCACAGACCTTTTTGAAAGAGTGATATATACTACCACGTGGGCTAATGACGTACATGAAGCATGTTCTCGATGGGATTGTCGACGATTGTTGATCGGGATCGAAGCGTACCTGCATGCTGTTCCTGGCGGCCGGCTGTCAGGGACGCTACGGGAAGTTTGCTGTAACGACATGATAAGTTGTGAGGGTGTACGATAGAGAGATATGTTACAATAGATGGGTTATCTCTTGATTGTTGATTACTCTTGCATCAAGGAGCTTGGGGTGTTTATTCTATGCTATCTAATATTACTCCCGAGCATCATTTATGAATCATGATGCGTATTACAGGCGACGCAATCAATGCTTGACTTATTCATAAGCTCAACACGAGCACCTTGAAGATATAATAGAATAATTACCTGCTATATATCTCTCCGGACTGCATGTGAATGGTTGATCTTCTCACGAAGACACAAGATTATTGACCACCGCGTCAGCTCACTCCAAAATTTGTGAGAATGGGAAGCCTGACACGAGCTCGAGGGTATCCTCAAAACATCTCTTAAATGATGGTGTCCTGTAGGTGTTAGAGCAGTGGAAAATCTCACTCAGATCAACTTATCACCATGCTTGCATAAGCGACGACCAGAGTAAACAATACACGATCCAGAGGCACTCTTCATCTACTATCAGAGAAATGAATCGAGGTGCTTTAGGCTTTGTTGGTATGAGATGTAACATGATGGTTGGCACTGTTCATCAAGGTGCGTGGTGAGCTATGTTTCCCACCTTCAAACTGATATAGTGCGAAATCGTTCTGCTTCAGCGACTTATCAGTCATCGTAGTATGTGCCTAAATAAATGAATAAACGAGCTCATTTTGTTCAGAACAAAAGTTCCATATGAAGATAGATGCCTGATTGGGTTGAGACTGCTGTCCGTTAAATAATGCAGGGCGCATCTTACACTTGTGTTCTCTCTCACCCCGCACTTTGTAACCGAACTTGAACATCTACAACCACCATGTCCACTACCGCCACCACCAAGAAGACTGCCCGATATGGAGACTGGGAATCACCAATCTCGGTAGATTCAATCGTATCTAAGACGAGAAGACTTTCCTCACCTAGAGCGAATGTAAGCATTCTGATACTTGATGAATTGAGCAGTCGTTGACATGTACAGCCCAAATCTGGCAGAGCTTTCTACACAGAAAGCCGTGAAGACGGGAGCACAACTATTGTTGAGATCCTGAAAGATGGTATCAAAGATGTTCTTCCATCCGAATACAGTGTCAAGAATACCGTGTATGAGTATGGCGGTTCAACATACGCCGTTCTCCCAGATGATCGTATCATCTTCTCCAACAAGGGCGATACCGTTCATATACTGAACCCGGACAGCAAGGAAGTTTCAGAACTGACTGGCCACCCAAACCTGAGATACTCAAACTTCGAAGCAAACTTGACGTCGCCATGGGTTCTGGCCAACCAGGAAGACCATGAGCATGACACTCCTGATGGAGTTCGCAACTACATCGTGGCAATCAACACTGAGACAGCCGAGGTGAAGCGGATCCTTGACACTGCTGACTTCTACTACGAACCATCTTTCAGTCCGGATGGTTCAAAGCTTTCGTGGCTGGAGTGGAATCATCCTGAACTGCCTTTTGACTCTGCGAGGCTATATACTGCAACATGGAACGGCGGCTCTATCTCAGATATAAGCCTTATTGCAGGAAAGGATCGTGAGGGAGTTGCAGAGCCTAGATGGGGCCCCGATGGATCTCTATTCTTTAATAAGGAGGTCGGAGAGTATCGTCGCTTGTACCGTATTCTTCCTGGAAGTGATGAGCATGTCGAGATCAAAGTCGATGGCATCGGTAATGCGGAGTTTGGAGAGCTTCGATGGTTTCAGGGAAGGTAAGAACCCTGAAGTCATCATGAGAACCCCGCTAAATGAGTATAGTCATACCTATGCGCCCCTGTCTGATCGACATCTTGTCGCTTCTCCCTATATCCTGGGAACATCTAGGGTGATTCTCATCCACCTAGAGTCGGGAAGTTGGAAAGACATCGGCGACTCTCAGAGACTGGCAGAAGTACAGCTGGACGCAGTTGCACGCCTGAGCAATACTTCAGTTCTCGTTGTTGGGTCCGGAGAGACCAATGCTAAAGCGCTCTATCGAATTGACACCGAAGGCTCTGGTCAGATCACCCAAGTACAGGGTTCTACAGATGATGGACTTCCTAGCGAATTCTGCTCCAAGCCCATCTTGAAGAAAATACGCTCAAAGGGCGAACCTGAAAGAGAATTGTATGGATTCTTGTGGCTCCCGCACAACCCTGACTTCCAGGCACCAGAAGGGGATTTACCTCCTCTGATTATGATAAGTCATGGAGGGCCAACATCCTATACCGGCCCTGGTCTTAATCCAAGAACACAATATTTCACCTCGAGGGGATATGCAGTTCTTGCTTTCAACTACAAAGGATCAAGCGCTCATGGGCGTGCATATCGGGAAGCTCTCTGGGGGAACTGGGGCTTGGTGGACTCAGACGACGCGGCGGAATTCGCAGATAATTTGAAGTCCGAGGGAGTGGTCAAGTCTGGTGGAGTAGGAATCACTGGTGTAAGTGCAGGAGGTTACAACACCCTTCGAAGCTTAACCCGCCACCCGAGCACCTTCGCTGGTGGTGTATGTCTTTCAGGTGTAAGTGATATCAAACGCCTGGATGACTCAACCCACAAGTTGGAATCAGACTACACAGATCACCTAGTGTTGCAGAAAGGGGTAGAGAAGAGTGAAAAGGACAGAATCTGCCGCGAGAGAAGTCCCTTGTTCGAAGCCCAAAAGATCGCAGCCCCGTTGCTGCTCTTACATGGAGGTAGTGATAAGGTCACGCCGCTGGATCAGGCACAAGAGATGGCCGACGCCATTGAGAAGGCAGGGGGCGAAGTCGAACTGATAGTTGTACCTGAAGAAGGTCATGGATTTGGACTGCCGAAGAACGTGAGGCTGTGGCTTGAGGAGGAAGAGAAGTGGTGGAGAAAGACGTTACTGTAGGAGATAGTGGGAAGTATTTGAAAGAGACATTTTGTCATAAAGAAGGCTAGCTATAGAGTCTAACGGACCAACGAGAACTATACGATAGCGGCATCTGAAGAGCTGGAAGACAAGGGATTCCGAAATGATCATTTTATGCTAACGCTTCTCATTTTAAAGCACCATCACCACGGTATCCCGCTTCAGTTAACACCCGATTTTAGCTTACCATTAGACTTCCAAACCTCGTATTCGAAATCAGGCTGGAACTCTGTATACAACGCCTCCTATTCATCATGTCAGTCGACTGCTTGTAATTTCATCCATAGGACGACAACTCACAGGGTCAGCATTGTATCGATAAGTGTACTCAGCCTCTTCATCACCAATAATCCGTCTCGGCAGTCCAGCACTCTCCACCAACAGCTGTATCTCACACGTCCTCTCCATGAGGGAGAACAAATACGCCGCTTCGTCAACTGTTTTACCGGCCGTCAACAGTCCATGGTTCTGCAGAATAACGGATCGATTCTTCGGACCGAGGGCTTTGGCAATACGAGCACCCTCATCGTCTTCAAAGACAACACCTCCAAAGTCGGAGTACACGCTGTGGTCGTTGTAGAAGATACAAGCATCTTGACTGATCATCTCGAGGGGCTTTCCAAATGTTGACCAAGCCTTGCCATACTTTGAGTGAGCGTGGCATGCAGCGTCTACATCTGGTCTGGCCTTGTGAATAGCAGCATGAATTGTAAAACCAGCTGCATTGACGGCGACTCGGTTACCGCCAATGACTTGACCGTCCTCGTTGATGTGGACCATATGGCTTGCCTCAAGCATTCCGAAGTGAACACCCATACTGATCTTGTCAACGTAAATGTCACCAAAGAAGAAGATGAGACTCACGGGTTAATCCAAAAGGTGCTAGGATCAACAGGATCTCTCACACTGATATGTCCTGCAGCACCCTCAGTGAATCCCATACGGGCAAACACGCGAAAGGCACCAGCCATGTGCTCCAGTTGCCATTGTCGCTTTTGATAAGGGTCCTCGATCCTGGGAATACCAGGATATGGGATACCGCCCGTTGCAACAGCTGCAAAGTTCTGGTTGACTGGCTCCTCGGGGGTTGGAGCCGAAGCTTCGGAGCTTGTTGCGAAGGATGCGGATTGAAAAGAATGTTGGGCCTTTGAATAAGGTTTGGTTGTGAGTTTCTGTGAGGGGAGGATAATACGGGATCTAGAGGCTGAGCTGCAGAATGAAAGTGAGGCCTGCCTGGAGATAACGCGCTTTAGAGGCGCTGCACGGAAGGATTTTGAGAAGAGCATTTTGCTTATTTGCACTTGATGATTGGAATACAATGGAGTTGATGCCTTTATCATGACAGATAGAGATGTATGAAATGGCCGAACTGTTGTCAGTTATTCACTCGGTGCTCATTTATATGAGCCGGCCGGCCAGAGAGAGTGAACCGGCTCTCTCCCGGTCCCGCAATGTCAGTGAATCCAACAATCAATCAACTTCCCCGCCTCAAGATAGAGTCCAAGCTAAAGCAGCACCTAACAGCGGTAGCTGTATCTCTATGCGAACTATCCAACCATTGCTAGGGTATTCTGGTGGACCTTGCTATCTGCGGGGTGCATTTCATATGACAAATCCGGTCCTTGTCATTTGAGCCAAGAAGAGGTTCATGAACAAACATCAGATTCAAACCAAACGCTTTTGCCGGAGCAGTCTATTATTGCCAATTACGAAGTAAAATTCCCGCTTTATGTCACTGACGCTCTAATCTGTGTATTTCCCCCCATCTACACCATTAGGCTTGGTCCTCTCAAGGCGACCGAGACTCTGTCCATCCATCCAGCCCTTTGGTCTTCTGCTCAGCTTCCACCTCACGGCCATGCACAATGCGCCAAACGTCTTGATGCCAAAGGCAACCCAGAGCAAGATCTCGGAAGCCAGGCGTCGTCTTCCGTGCATGCTGATTCCATCTGGCAAACGCTCCTCGAAATAGCTCAGGTAACGAACAAAGAAAACTGAGTTGATACAAGTGTGACCGGCAGCGATGCCGAAGTAAGCGGCCGAAATGGCCCAGTAGGTGAGACGGACCTTGTCCCATACGTAGTCGTCGAATTGCTCGATTTCCTCCTTGCTGCCCTTTGGAAGAGGACACCATCGCTTGCCGACGACACAGCGACACTTCATCCAGTGAGGCCTATTGGGAATAACCCACTCTCGGAGAATGTCCATGATGCTGAATACCAGAGCGACATAGATATTGATCCAGACAATCCAGCTACTAATTGGAAGTCCGCCGCTGGCCATGTAGCTTCGCCAGGCTTCAAAGAAGATGTTGCCACATGGATCTTCATATGGGCCCGGCTTAGGGCAGTTGAAGGTGTCTTCTGGTAGTCGAAGTTCAGTGGCAATCTTGTTAAGATCATTGACGATATTTGAGTGATATCGTAGTCCTGAGGATGTGATTCCAACTTTTGGAAGACCCTTGGGAGCTGTGGGATGTTCCCACCCGAAAGAACTGGCGAACCAGTTTAGGTGCACCAAGAAATGAGAGGTATCATTGTTGGGAATAATGCCCTCAAACTGATGATTTGTTAGTCGGAAGAGCCGGAAAAATAGATTTGTATTTAAAATTCCTGAAATATCAAGAATATGAGAAGTGACTGATTATGGGTGAACTTACCGAGACCAAGGCTAATGGCTTCCATAGAAGATGATCAGGATCACCACGAATAATGGTGGTACCGGCAATAAACACAATGGACGCCAAAATGACTGAAATGACACTGCCAATCACACCCAAAATAAGGAGAGCATCAGAAATGTTCTTCCTCGTGGGCTTGGTGAGATATTTGAGCATCATGCTGATGATGCAAGTGAGCCGATGCCCAGCTCAAGGCAGAAACTGATACTGATACTGACGATGACGTTGCAGAAGAGATAGATAAGGAGATGCCGTGTTTAGACTGTGAGGAATAAATGAAAGAAATAAATGAGTGCGAGAATGAGAATGAGAATGTGTAAGTAAAGGTTACTACTTAGTTGATGCCTCTTTAGGTAGTGAAAGTGCCCCTATTGAATGATGGGATTGGAATGAATGGGCTCAGCCTCGTTTTCTCATCACGCACGATACGAGAAGAGAATCAATAACAACGCGGGGGGCTTGAGGCGAGTCGCCGAACTAGGCCTAGTCTTTTTCCTCTGCAGACGCCCGATGTTCAGGGGTGTTTTAGGGGAGACTACAGCACGTGAGGCCTAGATCTTTCATTTGATGGGAATATTCCAGCATTTAACCCACTGATTCAAGAGCAGAGGCTTGTGGTGTATGGATCTTATCATTAGAGATTGATGATGATGTTCTAGAATGAAATCCTCAACCTCGGCAGTCCCAAAATAGATCCCTCGCTAGTTCTATCGACGGGAATTGATATTTGGCGGCCTCAGTTCTCGACCCATGATAAATATCAAATGGATCCATAATCCATCTGCCAATTTCCATTCCTTCATAGACCATCTCGCATCGGATGTTTAATATTACCCGTATAACCCCCTGCGTAACGCATGCTCCGAGGCCGAAGCATCCGTTGCACACACTCTTGCGTCGGTTGAACTAACAAAATGTCACATCGGGCGCTAAGGTAGTTCTGAGAACTGTCTTGTCTTGTCTTGTCTTGTCTTACAGAATGCAATGTAATGCAATGCAAGTCAGTGATAGGCGCCCGGGAATAAACCACTAGTCAATTACCCCTGTAACATTTCTTTGATCTGTTTTGCTGTCCATTCGTGGCGATCCTGTTGCTTCTCTTTCGGGGAGTTTATATCAGATCTGCCCACTATTGGCTGGTCTCACATTTCTTGCAATCTGAAACCATGGTGATGGGAAATTCTGGAGCTGGGCCGCTTATAAATAAGGCTAGGCGAGGAAAGGATACAACTTCCATGGCAAATTCCGAGAAACGGATGAAGGAGCAAGGATGATACTCAAATCCGCGTATAGCTTCAACTTCCCTCGGGTCTTCAAACACAGTCTTCCAGCATGTCAGCTCTTGACAACAGGCATTGTCTCCTGTAATACAACTCTCCTGGTTCTTCACAGAATTTCAATGGTCAATGAATATTCATTCGATTTGGTCATATTCATCTTCTCATATCATTGGTTGTTATTGTCGATTGAGCTGTTTCTCATAAGGCTGACAACTGCCAAAGCTGAAGATCATCATGTCCATCAGATAAGACAAACGACGCAGGCCTCTCACTTTATATCCGAAGTTTCACCAACCCACTGAGACACAAGACCTGACCAGGGTTCAATAAGAGTTTTGTTCCCAAATCCAGCAACTTTAGGAAACTTTTCGTCGACACTAGTTTTCTTCACCAGGGGTTTGAAACACAAAGCCTGTGCTGTGCTTGCTTGATCACCCCTCAATTGGTGCTTGTTTGATGTTCCACCATCCATTCACCATCTATGAGTGGTCATCATACGGGTCAATTGTTCTGGAGTTTTTCCACCGCTCTCAGCTCGTCTTTAAACATGTTTAGCTTGGTTCATTGCGCTGGGGTAGAGTGCATGGGTTTGGCTTATACACTTATAAGAGATGCTGCTCTCCAGCTTCGATGGAAGACAGAGAGACGATAGCTTCATTCACTGCTGGCTTGGATAACTGACCTGGGGTCTAGTCCTCTTTACATTCTTTTGCTCTATTCATTCATTTACCATTCTGACTACATACGTTCTTTCCCGTACACTATCCCAACCGAATACATTCGTTCCTTGACATCTAAGCCAACATCGCAATGTCTCGTCTTCTCACTTTCGCTGCCAGCCTGGCGCTGGCTGCTGCCCAACTCACCTCCTCCTCGCTCGAGAACCACGTCGATACCCTCACCTTGGGTGCCTCTTTCAACCCCGTCAAGGAAGCTTACTGGACTGGTCTTCCTCACCATCGCCGAACTCCCTTTGCCGTCTCTCCTGATGGAAAGACTGCTTTCCTGGCTTACCTCGATGCTAGCGGTACCGGTGTCCACATCCAGGGCGTTGACCCCAAGACCTTTGCGGCTGTTGGAACTCCCGTTACTGTCAAGAACGGTAAGGAGGCTGGTGGTCTCGTTGCCCACAACGATGGTTTTGCTCTCCTGACCAACGAGGTTGTCTCTGGAGAGGCTAAGGATCCTCTTCCTGTGATCTACAAGTACACCAATGGCAAGCAGGCTTTCCGAACTCTACTTGGTGGCTCTGGCTTCTCAGGAAATGCTCTTGCTTCTCCTGACATCAACGGTGATCTTGTCTTCTCTGAGAAGGCTGGCTACTACGCTGCCTACATCGTTGTGACCTCCTACAGTGGCGATGCTTCCGGTCACTTTGGTGATGCCATTCGCTACATCACCCCAGAGGGTAAGGTTGAGGAGATTCAGGGAGCTTCTTCTTCCTGGGGCTGCTCTCACAACACCGGTATCGCCTTCGAAGCTGCCGATGAGCCCCCTTTCGCTTCCCTCTGCTCTGAAGATCAGGGTGCTATCTGGTTGAACACCGAGACTCAGGGCATGAGCAACAACGGTGTCAAGGTCTCCAACGAGCACGTCATCAATGGTGCCAGCAACGAGCCCATGGGTGGAATGAGTGGCTCTTACAGCTCTCTCGCTCGCTTCATTGGTGCTGACTCTTACATCTTCTCCTGGGTTTCCCGTGGTGCTATCGATCTTACTCTGAACGACTGGATGGGCGAGGGTTACACTCACGCCGAGAACCGCACCAACAACCGCAACGTTGCCATTGCTCTCTTCTCTGACAAGAAGACCCTCATTGGCGAGCAGGCTTCCTCCAAGGTCGGTGCCAAGGATGGTGATAGCCAAGTCAACTGGGTGACTGATGGTGCCAACGACTGCTCCAACGCTCACGTTGCCACTTTTGATGCTTCCACTGCTCTTGTTACCTGGGAGGAGATCTCCAACCCTGTCTGCGAGTTCGAGGCCATGGGCTGCAAGGGCAAGTTTGCTGGTACCAAGTTCCAGGCTGTCGACAGCAAGGGCAAGAAGCTTGGCTCTGCCATTACCTCTGAGGATACCTACGTTGCTGGTGACATGGTCACTATGTCTGATGGCCGTGTCTGTTGGCCCTATGTCAACATGGCTTGGTCTCTCAGTGGTCCTACCCAGGCTGCTGATGTCAAGAAGATCTCTTTTGCTTGTATCTCCAACGGCAGTGGCTCTGGATCCGGATCCGGATCTACCACAAAGGCTTCTACTGCTGTTGCTCAGCCTGCTGCTACAAAGACTCCTAATGCTGGTGCTGCTAAGCCTTCGACTGTTGAGTCTGCTGCCGCTGCCGAGGGTTCTTCTGGAGAGTCTACCGTCCCTGAGGGCGCACCCCGTCCATCTTTCGCTACGGTCCCTGGCTCTGTGACTGATGTTCTCTCCGCACCCACTGAGGTCGCTTCGTCTGCTGCTGCTGAGAAGCCTTCCTCAGTTGTTGTCAAGCCCTCTGCCCCCGCTGCTCCCGTGGATGGTGACAACGAGCCTGCTACCACCGAGGCTCCTACCAAGGTCGCCCCTGTTACTACCCAAGCCCCTGCCGAGAGCGCTGCCCCTGTTGAGACTATTCCCACCTACGCCGATGGCGAGGATGACTGCAATGAGGAAGCCTCAGGTAACTCTCCTGTTACCACCCAGGCACCGACCGAGGTCAACAAGCCTTCTGGCCGCCGCACTCGCACTCGAACCCGCACCCATACTCGCCGCCCCAGCTCTCCCTTTTCCAAGAAGGAGTGTGTAGCTAAGACCGTCACTCAGACAGTCTATGTTACTGCGACTGCTGCCCCTAAATACTAGTGGCTGGGTCAATTATCATCAGCAGTACATGAAATCGCCTGTATGCCAGACAATTATTCGTTCTTGTATATAGTACTTTACCTTTAAGAGCCCGCGTTTTATATATAAGATACGATATGGAGGCTTTGTTTACACTTGACATGAATACTTGAAATTGCAAGACATGATGCTCGAAATTAAGACTGTGATTTTCTTTTTCTTGATTTTTTTCTTTTTCTTTTTGGTTGCCGTCAGCCTTGTACGAGGCTATCGAGCTTTTAACTTTTCAAACAGAGGCTTAAACAGTGAAAGACTTTGAATAGTAGACAAAGAGTTGCCTAAAAGGCTGCTCGTTAGCTACGGATGTGAATGTCTATCTCTCCCCAACTCGAAACTTAAGAATATGCTAACATGACATTAGATGGGATTGTTTTCTACTCTCGGAATCTTCCACATTGCCCTCAGAAATCCAAGGAAATATTTTGACTTTGATCTAATCAACCACTCTCGGTGATGCCGTCATTGTCTTGGGCGGTATTTCATGACCAACGATGCTGCAAATTTGATTTACAGGAATAATGAAAAGACCTCGACTAAAACTCACATCTCGCGTAAATCATATCGGCAATTGACTGCTGATATGGATCTTTAACGTCCCATCAGCCGTCAAATCCACTGTTGTAACTGACAGTTGGGATCATCTCGGCGGTTTTCTTGGAACCGTAAGTGGATATCGTTTGGCGCGGCTGGCGTCATAGGGGTCTTTAGCACCAAATCTTTCTTTCAACTTCGGTTCCTCTCAAAACTCTTCCTCAACCATAGTTATTTCACTTAATTAAGCCTATCACTCTGATAACTTGATTATAATTGACGGTTCAAGTCGTTTTATTAATTCAAAGAACAGGCGATAAGTGCGCCATCGTCGGCGTCATGGTAAGGGCGGTAGATCGCGGTGTTCGCAACACCGTTGTGAGAGACGAGGAAACACCACTATTGGGATCGTCACTCTCTAGACCCCAGAAGAAGTCTTGGAAGGAACGTTTACAACATGATGTCTCTTGTTCGTGGGCCGATGCCGTGTTACTGGCCTGTTACGTTGTGACTGGGCTTCTCGACAGCTCCTCTATCCAGGTCTGGGGAACATTCGTGTCTATGCAGACAGGTCAGTAACTTATAGCATTGACTAATAAGATAGATGGCTAATAAGAATCAGGAAACACTGTATATGTCGGTCTCGGGCTGGCAAGCCTTGCGACATCAACTCCTGGCCCTCGTCTATACAAATCCGCTCTGTCTATCGCATCTTTCTGTCTCGGCTCGTTCCTATTTGCTCGCTTCCATCGGCTTGTCTCTCCTAGACGTCGCTGGGTTCTCTGTGCTTCTTTCACGATCCAGGCCCTCCTCACAAGCGCAGCTGCGTTGATCGTCACCCTGCGACCGCCCGGTCCGAACACGGATAGCCTGGCATGGAACGTATTGGTGCCGATCGCTCTTATGGCCTTCCAGAGCTGTGGACAAGCTGTTGCCAGTCGAGCTCTGAAGCAGAATGCTCTTATCAGCCTAGTCTTGACAAGCGTGTATTGCGACTTATTCTCCGACAAAGAGCTGTTCGCATTGGACAACGTGTCGAGGAATCAGCGAGCAGCTGCGCCGACGCTACTACTTGTCGGTGTGATAGCCGGCGGCTTGTTTGCGCAGAGCTCTGTCGGCATTGCGGGAGCCTTATGGATCGCCGCAGGGTTAAAGCTGTGCATGGTAATCGCATGGTTCCTGTGGCGCTCAGAGGAAGAAACGGAGGAGGATTAGTTCCGGATTTACGGAATTAGAGGCATAGTTATTATCAGTTTTTTCGAGCGAACGTCATCATGCAGCTTCATCAGTCAAGTGACCTGAAGTCGAATTGGCTGATGCAACATTGGTGACAGACTGGTTGATCATGGACAGGGAGCTCGGGGTTTGTAAGCATCTTGCCGATGGTTTGGTCAGACTGGAAAAAGATGCTTCAATACCAATCGATCAGCTGGATACAACACAGACCCGAAATCGGACACCCTCTACCAAGATTCGCGATGTTGGAGAGGATGTGCCGTGCGTTGGGTTGCATGGCGCAGACTCAATTCGTGACCTGTTTCTCCTTCGGGATACCTATCTAGGAATTACAGGCTCTAATAGGACAACACGGCTTACTGTAATTTGTGAACAAGCAAATGATCTTCATGTCTAGGATGTTCCCCCAAAGACAGATGCCCTCCGGCTTCGGGACTCCACCGGCCGGCCCGGAGCCGAAGAATCCTGCCTTTTTGGGAGAGCAACTCGGAGCTGTGGAACATAGAGAAAAGGGCCGTCAAGCGAAAATTCGAGACGATGAGAAACAGAAATTGAGTGATCGGTAATGATAGAGACGCAAATTATGAAGGAAAAGTTTTGTATAATCGGGCCATTACGGCGGCTACTGTTGAAAAATTGCGAAATTCATAACGCATTGGGCACCTCTTGTTCAATTATTCCCTGTCTTATGCCCCCGCTTGGTTTGGGGTGGTCTTTTTGTGTCACAGTCACAGTTTACGTACTGAAGGGTTAGAGTAGGATTGCCGAAGCGGAGCCTCCGCCTGTTTTGATAAGACTTTTCTTTCATATGCTTCAAGTTTTTCGTATGCATAGGAGTTAGAATTTTACCTTGTTGGATTGGACCGTCGTCAGCTCGGATATACGAGTGAAGATCATAAAGAGTGGGGAGACAAAAGCGAAAAAGAGACAGAGGATCGTTTGTATTCCCGCGATGAGCGCGGGTAGAGTTACCTTGGAGCTTCTGCATTGAAATTCACTGTTACAGTTACAGTTACAGTTGCGGGTGTAACCGTTTGACCATAGAGAGTGTCGTGCTGTGTTGCTGTGCTGCTTAGTGAGAGTGATGAGTTGTTCAGGCCGGGAGAGGTGAGCTTACAAGACAAGACAACGCATTAATACGGGATGCGTACGAGGTTAACTAGTGAAGGAAAGGTGCATTCGTTACTTGCTCAAGATAACCATCTTCAAACAAGAGTCAAAGAGTACCCCATTCATGGCGCCACTGCGAGTCATTGGAGCAATCCGAATGGTGATCTGATCGGCGGGCGGTGGATCCTCTCTTGTTTTGCCGAGCGAGCGAGCGAGCGAGGGTGAGTGAGTTAGTGGATGGATGCATTGAGTAGGCTAGGTAGCTAGACTCAGTCAGTGAGTGTCAGAATGTGAGAGAAGCCGTAGTAGCTGCAGATACATCTGCATCTGAAAGCGAAGCTTGTTGATAAAATCAATGTCTCCCCCCGCATTTTGTTGCTTGTCTCCCAAAGACCAAGACCGATACCAAGACAAGACAAGAGTATCTCGTGCTCATTGCTTGTACTACTCCTCGTCTCTTGTTCCCAGGTCGTGTACAATTGCCAACCCGAAAAGAGTCAAGAGTGCAAAACGCCCAGAAAAAATAAACTCGAGCCATTGGCACACTTCCTCTACCTTAAACCAACTTACCCACCCACTTCTGCATTACTTCCGATCCGATTGACTCCAATCACTCACTGGGAAGGCGCATCGCTCCGCTTCAATTCCCTTTATTACATCCAGCTCATCTCCTTCGTCCCTTCCCTTGGGGGTTCCAGGGTCTGAGTCTGGGTCTGGGTCTGAGATATATATTCTACATTCATCCATATATATCCGTCCATAACCCGGTCTTGATCATTCTTGGCATTCATCTCTCATCTTTCATCTCTATTCTCTTCTTTTGTCCAGTCCATATCTTATCTCAATAGCAACAACCATAAACAAGCCACCCTCGGCTCTTGACGGTGTCACAAGACGAAACACGAACCGATCATCTATTCGCCCCCTCCTGCCGATCTCAACTCTTCTCGATCCGTTCCATCGACGACAATATCGAAAAAACCAAACACCATCCTCTTCCATCTTGTCGCATCACGGCCACTGAGTAGCCACAGGCCGGATGTCGAGCGACGTGGAAATGGAAAAGGTGCCCATTCCTGTGCCGTTCCCTCCTCCGGCCGCCGTTGACGATGTCGATTCGACTCTCGGAAAAGACGCTGTAAATACCCTCCTCACCCTCTGCGCAACTTGTGCGCATGCCACCAACGCTGTAAATACTAACATTACGCCTTCCAGGACGCCAACATTCACTATGCCGAAGCTATCAGCGACCTCGAGAAGCAACTTCTCAGGAAACAAGACCTACGCATCATCCCACTATCAGGCGCCATCTACTTCTTGTCCTTCCTCGATCGAACGAATATCGGAAACGCCATGATCCTCAATTCGTCGACCGACAACGACATGCAGCGTGAGACCAAGATGACAGACCATCAGTTCGTCATCTCCCTCATGCTATTCCTCGTCTCATATGCGGTGTTCGAAGTTCCAAGTAACATACTTCTCAAGAAACTACGGCCCAGTCGTTGGCTCGCTTTTCTCATGTTTTGCTGGGGTGCAATGACGATATTGACGGCTGCCACCAAGAGCTTCGGCAGTGTTACGGCTGTGCGATTCCTACTGGGTGTCTTCGAGGCTGGATTGTTTCCTGGGTTGGTATACTACTTGACATTTTGGTACAAGCACGACGAGCGTAGTGTTCGGTAAGTCTCTCCGTGTCCAAGCTTTACCAGCTGTCGGGTCGCAACGGTCGAGATGCTGACTTCGACCCTTTAGCGTCGCATTCATCCTTGCATCTGCCACTCTAGCCGGCGCATTTGGCGGCGCAATCGCCTATGCCATCGGCCACATGAATGGCACAGCTGGTCTCTCTGGCTGGCGTTGGCTCTTCATCATCGAGGGCATCCCGTCCTGCCTGGCCGCCTTCCTCGTTCTCTTCTTCCTACCCGATTGGCCGGAGCGGGCAAAATGGTTATCTGAAGCAGAAAAAGATATGGCAATTCACCGGATGTACCATGAGGGTTCTAAGGAATCGCATCCCACGATGACCTGGGCAGAAGCCAAGGCAACATTGATGGACTGGCGACTGTATGCGCATTATGCAATTTACTTTGCGTCTGGGCCGGCGTTTGCGAGTTTGAGCTTGTTTGCGCCATCAATTACCGTTGGGTTGGGATATTACGACTTGAAAGCACAGTTGATGACAGTGCCTCCGTGGGCCATTGCTTATGGTAAGTGTAACCTGCTTTCTTTGCTTTATGAAGTGAACAAAACTGACCGTACACAACAGTCTGCCAGGTTTTGGTGGCTTGGTCGGCGGACCACTTCAACGCGCGAGGCGTTCACACAGCCATGGCTGCTGCCGTGGGTGCTATTGGCTTCATTATATCGGCTGTGGTCCCGGCCGACGCCTATGCAGCCCGCTACGGAGGTTTAATATTGGCAACGGCCGGCTCTTTTGCATGCATGCCACCCATGCTGGGATGGCTCAGCTCCAATGTTTTCACGACGGCTTCTACCGGTCTAGCCATTGCCCTCAACGTTAGTCTCGGCGGGGTTGGACAGATCCCTGGTGTCTGGATCTACCAGACGTCACAGCGAGAAGGAGGATTCACAACAGGGCACTGGGTCAATGCAGCTCTGCTGCTGTTTGTGTCAGTTGTGGCCCTGGGCCTGAGGATGTTCTATGGTTGGAAGAATCGGAAGTTGAGAGAATATGCTGAAAGTGTCGCAGTGCCTTATCGTTGCTATAAGTTGTAGGAAGACATGCTCTTCATGATACGTTATGTTATGAATTATTCAATGAGTTCGAAAGTAGAGTGCTCATATTGCGTGATGACGATGTTTCGGTTCTTGCACCGGAGAATAATGAATGGTTCTGGCACGATGAACTCCAATGCTACCCAGCTGAATCATATCTCAATGAGTCAATCTGCTGAAGAAAGAAGATTCAGGAACCAGTGACCCGTCCATGGGGAACTACCAAGGGTCTGAAGTCAAAATCGCTTGTCTCCAAGTGCCGAGATCCTGATGGAAACAAAGTTCCAGGAACGGCATCCAACCAACAAGCATCAAATCAGGGTTTCTGTAGCAGTCTCGAAACCCCTGGTCAGTGCAGCTGAGACACCACCATCATGAGAGTTTAAGCTGGATGATATCAGAAATGATGCTAGCCGCGTAATGACCTCACGGGCTTCATTTAGGCAGCGGAAATATCAGAACTCACTGCCGCGTCACGGCGCTTATGAGAAAGGCTAGAGCACATGGCCCAAGAGACGTTTCGGGCGTCCCATCGGTGTGCCTACTGACAATACCATGAACCCTGGCTATGGTGGTCTAGACCCTCTTCTCACAGCCCGGATAAGCTAAGCCATACGGTACTGTACAAACCCAGGACGGATGAGGGATAAGCATTTTGTCCATTCCGTTTCATCCAATTTTGCGATGAGTATTTTTGCTTTTCAATACGGAGCATATGTTCCCATTAACAGGTGAGCTATAAGCCCTGGTAAGACGTTGAGTTCCGAGGAAATCCAATCAGGAAGGAATATGAGCAATCTTGGCATGTTGGTAATATGCAGCCAGGGTCTGAAATAGAGATCCAGACCGGGCCAGCAGGTAACATGGCATAAAGCCAAGTAACGTCCGAGTGGTGTTGTACTGTCAGCAGCCAACCCAGCCCATCCCAGCCCAGGTCGAATTTAAAAGCCTGTTTTGAGACTGGCTGCATTTGTCTAGGTATGTAGATGGAAGACAAGAGATAATAATAGATAGACCGTGGATGAAATTGAGTGGTTTCACAGTATCAGGTGCAGTATCGTCATGATCAGCATCTCGGGTCAACATTTTCCATTCTTGTCAAAAGTGAAGCAATCCAGCTGAAGGAGAATAAGTGCTGCGATACAGGTGGCTTTCCCTGACTCATTGAGGAACGGATCTACGGAGTACCTTGGGGTGATACGACGGATATGAAAAGGAAAAAGTAATGATATGAAATAGTGTTACAGTTACGATGGACACGAATATCAGTTTGTGGAGCGAGTCGAGTGACTCTGGAGATGGGGGCTCGAGTTATCAATCAAAACTCCATAAATAGTCGGTTTTGAATTCAGACAGACAGAGAGACCATCACGAGAAACTCACTCATCTATTGCAAGAGATTACCTAAAGTCCACTGATGGATAGTTCCGGCCTGGGGAACCTTGCAGTGAGTGAAGCTCCAAGCTTGCTGCTGTGATTTCATTCTCAGCAGCCAACCCACTGGAACAGCCGCCACCAAGCCAAGACATCGCAGGGCTCTAGGTCCTCTAATTGGGCGCTGGCATCTTCAGGCATCCACTTTCAGAGAGCGTGATGTCGTCACCAGCGTCATAGGGCGGAGATCTCGCCAGGAGCACCATTTACGTACGAGCAATAAATTATCTCCAGTGCAGTACATGCATGGATTATTTATCGAGTCGTTGCTGTAGTCATGATGGATTCCTCTAAAAAAGAAACGACGGATGTAGGTATGAGGTACTAGCCTCGAGATATGCGCAAATGATAAGGTAAACCGATGATGCCACTAACAAGCGACGAAGCACATGCATGGCATGGCACCCTAGCGCAGAGCATGGGTGAGAAGAGGTGATGCCATCATCATCATCATCGCCGCTGCGTGGGTGTGCACCTGGACCCCTTCTCTCTCACCTTTTCTGTTTCTCTGCCTGCGGTGATTTGTGTCATTCCATTAGGGGGGAGAGGACACTGGCGGCTTTGTATCTTTGTATGTAGTCAGTGACGGACGGGATGCATTAGTACTCCGGCGGCTGTGACGATATCGCGGGGACTTTGGTACTGATTGACGTTTTGGGTGACTTCATCGTGTGTCTATCATCTACAGTTACACGCCCACGACTTCGAATAGAGTCTAGTCGACGCGTTTTATGCCAACATGAGGCTCTATCCTTAACTCGACATCTCGACTGTTTATTTTCTTTTTCTCTTTCTCATCTTGAGATTTTTCTGTTTACGAGCTGAACTTTGTCAACGTCACAGCGAGTCTCTTCATTGGATACCCCGCTATCACCACTACTGACAGACTGGCCTGGCCTTGACTGTATTTACCTCGTCGTCTATTTAGCTTTGACAGCCGTCGTCATTCACCTTCACTCTCCAGCAGCGTCTTACAAATCCTCTGTTTCAGCTGTAACCATACATTCAGCACATTCAGGGCAATAGTCTCCGAGATTGACCTCTCTTGTTCACTCAGTGACCTCACTCTCCCAGACCAGTGGACAGTTATTCGACTGGGCTCCAAGCAATTTCCTAGGACACTGAATTCGACCTACGAATCCCTGTGTTTTCCAAGGTTTCCCGCTGAGAAACGCCCCCCATCCCCACTCGATCCGCCTGGCGTTGGCCTAGAATCCTGCTAAAATCTGGGCTGCCACTCCAAGTGGGCTGCCCACCCTTTCCCTTTCGTCACCTCTCAAATCTCGGTCCTCCCCCCGTCAAAAAGAAACCAGGCTCTACCTAACCTTACCTGACCTTGCATTGCCTCGAACAAAAACAAGCAACCAGCAGCGCAAGGCACTTTTATCCCAATCGATTTCCCTTTCCTGGTTTCTTCCCCTGGGACGACTTCTCTTTTCTCTTTCTTCTCCATCCGCCAACATCTGTGTCACTTTCGACTCACACACAACGTTGACCATTACTCATCATCTCTTCACTGACTACTCGACTTTCTACGACACCCTCACATCAAACGTCAAACAAGAAACGCCCCTGTCCGCTAGAGTAGACAGACCTGCTAAACCCCGCATCGTCCACAGAGCAGTCCAACCCTGTTTTCCTGCTTCCATCAAGAAATCTATCCCACTTCGTCTTTCATAATAATATTGCCCGCGCTTTGCGACACACCAAACAAGGCTCACGTTTACGATCACGACTCGCTACGACTCCAAGACGGAACAGCTCTAGGCCAGACCGGCGAACCCGTTTTTAGTTGCACTGCACATTAGAAGCAACTACTGCTCCCAGAGACGTCCAATCGCCCAGTACTTGCTACCAAAGTTCGCTCAAGGCCTCACGACTTTTTCTCTCAAAGGCGACTGTCGCGCCTAAGCGACAATTTCTCCAGCCATGTCTACCATTCAGCAACTCAAGAACTTTATCCGGCACGGTATGTTCTAGCCCACTATCCTACCAAGTTTGGCCCGTTTTTATCAGACGCTGACAATGGTTGCTTAGGCAAGCAAGCTCGTGCCGCTGCTCCTGAAGAGTCTCCACGCAAGACAGAACAGCAACAGGCGCCCACAGTCCAGCACAAGACAGCATCAGATCCCAGTAACACCCACTACGCAAGGGCACAAGAGCCCGGAAACGAATATGGCGATGACGATTACGCACGCAGCAAGAGCAAGAAGCGCGTCGACGATGAGAAGCTCGCCAAGCTCATTGCTGAGGAGAATGCCAGCAAGAGCAAATTCCCTCGTTACCCCGGCCTCGAGCGCTGGGAACTCGTCGACAAAATGGGTGACGGTGCCTTCAGCAATGTTTACCGTGCCCGTGACACAACAGGTCAGCAAGGCGAGGTCGCCATCAAAGTAGTACGCAAGTACGAGATGAACAGTATGCAGGTAAGCAAACATTGGGGTCGCCTGTGTCTGTCGCCCTATCTCCTTTTGTTTTGATGTTTCTTGTGCTTTTCATTCGTCTGCTTTCTCTTTCTTTGGGTCCCCATTTACCAACACGGGGTTGTCCCCTCTCATAGGGCAATAAGCATTTACATCCAGACTTCAAGAAAGTCCCGAAGGCAGCAGAGGTGCGAGAAGATTCTCCTTACGTTACTATTTCTTTCCTATGTCCAGGCCGATGCTGTCCCCGTCTAAAGTCAGTTCCTGCTGTCTTGATAGCGGGGTGGCCAGCCTTTAGACTCGAGGACATGCGAGGCAGAATACTGACTGACACTCCTGCAGCGATCAAATATCTTGAAGGAGGTCCAGATTATGCGCCAACTCGACCACCCCAATATTATCAAGCTCGTCGAATTCTCCGAATCGAGGCAATATTATTACATCATTCTGGAGCTTGCCCCTGGTGGTGAACTTTTCCACCAGATCGTCCGCTTGACATATTTCAGCGAGGAGCTTTCCCGACACGTCATTGTTCAAGTAGCCAAGGCTCTTGAATACCTCCACGAGGAGAAGGGCGTTGTTCATCGGTATGTCATGACTCTTTTCTGGGCCGCTTGATGTCAGAAGTGGTGATGCCCCTCCTGACGTCATTCGCCTCTGCACGGCCTTAGAATCATCACTAACATCCCTACCAGTGACATCAAGCCCGAGAACATTCTGTTTGAGCCCATTCCTATGGTACCCTCTAAGCACCCGAAGCCTAAGCAGCCCGGCGATGAGGACAAGGTTGACGAGGGCGAGTTCATTCCCGGCCAAGGTGCCGGTGGTATTGGTCGCATCAAGATCGCCGATTTTGGCCTCTCCAAGATTGTTTGGGATAACCAGACCATGACGCCGTGTGGAACTGTTGGCTACACAGCACCTGAGATCGTTAAGGATGAGCGATACTCCAAGTCTGTCGATATGTGGGCGCTAGGATGTGTGCTATACACTCTTCTTTGCGGTTTCCCACCATTCTATGATGAGAGTATCGAGGTGCTCACCGAGAAAGTTGCCAAGGGCCAGTACACTTTCTTGTCTCCATGGTGGGACGAGATCTCAAAGTCTGCCCAGGATCTTATCAGCCATCTCTTGACTGTGGATCCTGAGAAGCGATTTACGATTACCGAGTTCCTCGCTCACCCATGGATTGCCGGAAACGGACCTACTCCCCGAGACGAGATGAAGAAGTCTGATGGTATGCCCCGGGCCTTTGATGCTACGAAGTTCGAAGAGTCTGGCAAGCGATACGACTTCCGATCTCCTGGCGCGGTTAACCTGCGTGAGGTCTTCGATGTCGGTTATGCTGTTCATCGTCAGGAGGAAGAGGGCAAGCGAAGAGCGCAGATTGGTCCCAAGGGCACACCAGCACGCTTCCTCGGCGGCCTCAACGAGGAAGATGAAGACGATGATGTCATGCAGATCGATGGTCAAGATAACACCGGTGCCAAGCCCAACGCAGCGACTCAGGCCCTTGAGCAAAGTATGCGAAAGGCCAACATCCGAGATCAAGAGCAACAGCAACAATCTCGGGGTCGTGAGCGGGAGCGTGCTGAGAGAGGCTACGGCCAACATTCGGCAACAGTCGCCGCGGCTGCTCGACAGCAGGTCCGTGAGCGCAATCGCCAGCGAGGAGCATTCGAGCTCAACCTGGACAACGCTACCCTCCTGGGTAAGCGAAACAAGAAGGTTCCTGTCATGGGGGTATAGGAGCCCAATGATGTAGACTCAGCCGATGGTTCAGGAACAACAACACCCAAGCGTTTGAGCCTCGATGGCACAGTGTCGCCAAGGCCAACGCCTCTGCGGCGGCACTCTTCAGAGCTTCCTTTTATGTTTGAACAACATAAATGACTTAGAGACCACGGGCTTAGGGTGTGACTGTTTCACATTGACTTTTGTTTTTGGAAAGATGGAGGATGATACGTGACACCAGATATTGTCACGGGGGTACATTTATTCGGCATCCATGGCAGAGGAGGCAACAGATTATTTGAAGTGCATTCAGGCGCAAGGAGTACCGGGTGATTGGCACGGCTAACGATACAGCCCGGGTCATTTTAGGACTCAAGACTATTTGTAACGTTTTATGTCATGTAATATTTGTCAAAGGCCAGGGGCTATGTATGATTCAGCAGGGCTCTTGTCTCTTGGTATTTATAATCTCTCTCTGTGTGTATCTTTGTTGATGTCGTAAGGAGAGGTTGTGACAACATTGCGTTGTGCAACATCGATCATCCATAGGTTGGGAGTTTGGGGGTCTTGTTCACGTATTGAATGACACGGTTTTAAGACTGAGGATATACTTGCTTGGGTGTTAGAGTTGTATGTTTATCGTCAAGTTATACAACTGGATCGAGTCAGTATTCCTCGTCGCCTTCCTCCTCCTCTCCAGTGTCCTCGTCTGAAACTGGGTGATGCGAACCATTGTTCTTCCTCAGGTCACCACCAGACGGGACATTTCCACCTCTCCGTGACTTTACCGGATCAGCTTGATGCTTTCCCTTGGTACAGCCTTTCCGTCCACCTAATTTGTCACAGCACGTCCATCGGAATCCGTCAGGCATCTCCTCTCTCATCTCAGCCGTATCAATCTCCCCATGACAATCCTCATCATGATCCGCCCAGAAATCCCCCGTGTCATCAACATCAAGATCCCCTAACGTCATCAACAAACATGCACACAGAAAAGCAGGGGCTGGTTAACGTACCTGGATGGTAACGACACGACGTCTCAGTGTTATCTTGGTGCGTGAACGCCTGGTCACACTGAACACAGACAAACAAGTCGTTCATGGCTTTGCGCTTGAGGCCTGTGACTGGATTGTCGGCAGCTTTGAGACGGCGGTAATGGTTTAGAGCGCGGGCTTTGACAGAGGGGTCGTCGAGGAGGGCGAGGAGGATTGCACGGACGTGTTGTTCTGGTGCGAGATGGACCATTTCTTGTTCTAGTGTGAAGGACATTTTGGCGATTGAGATGTTTTTAGTATGAGATGAAGTGAGTTGGATACGAGTGTTGGTGTAAGTGAAGTGACGTCTTGAAGTTGGGGAGTCTAAGTTAGTTGGGAGCTTGTTTTATTAGTGTCAGGGTGATATGCAGGGGTAGGTAGAGAGATATGGTCGCAACTTCCCAGATTCTTCCAAGCTGACAATCACAATAAGGAAGGAACTTGATAGTCTTTTGATGAATTGGAATTTGGGAGACATTGGGTTCTTACTGCCTAAACATCATTATCCTCCCAATAATCCTCGAGATCACTTGGCTCTTCGCCTGACGCTCTCCTTGATTTAGTCGGATCAGCTTCATGCTGCCCACGGTAACAGCCAGCCTCGTCGCCAGGTTTATCACAGCAATCCCAAACAAATCCTTCGGGGTTTTCTTCGCGCATTGACTCTGTGTCTATGGTCCCGTGACAGTTCTCATCGTGATCCGCCCAAATATCGGCATCATAGTCAACCTCTAGCTCTCCTGAACATACATGTCAACCCTCGTGTTTCTACCCTCAAGACGTTTGATTCCTAACCCCAATGGTAGCAGCAAGCGTCTTTATCATTGTTTTCGTTTATGTAAAAGGCCTCATCACATTGAACGCAGATACTTAGCTCATCTTCCGCCTTGCGTTTGCGTGTGTCGGAAGAATCATCAACAGCTTCCAGGGTCTCAAAGTAGCTGAGCGCACGGGATCGGGTGCCACTATCTTGGCAGAGAGCTCGGAGAATGGCACGGACTGTAGCGTCTGGCGCCTGTAACATGTCTTCCAAATCAGACGAAGGCATGATAGATGGACTGATTGGATGCGGAAATGGCGTTTGATTGTTTGGTTTGTGGGAGTAAAGAGCTGAGTTTGCTCTTCCGTGTCCTGGTCTTTTTAGTGCCACGGATTGACATGGTAGCTTTTTTCCCGGGTTGAAACGCCAAATATTGAGACATGCCTGCTCGGGCACTTACATGCCCAATGACTAGAAGGTTCTACGGCAGATCAAGTCAAGCCTTTTCGTTTTGTTCCCGTGAAGCCTGATCGGATGGCGTTTGATATTGACGCTGTTCTTGACTTACATCGCTTGGCTGTGAGACAGGCTTGATGAGGTAACTCACTTGTAATCAAACATTGATATATATGTGTCTGTTTGCAATGCACAATCAAACGGAACGAGGGCTCAGTTCATACTGTGAGCTTGATCCGTTCATTTGTCTTTGATTCTTTCTTTGTCTTTATCTTGTTTCCTAACCTTTTCCCCTCCTTTCTTGTTTCCACGGGTTCCGTGAACCAAAGTCACTGGCAATTGGACTGCAACTTCTGCTTCGTTCGTTCTCATCAATCTCTATCGCTTTAAGATTACCAAGTTTTATTATTGTATCATCCTTTAAGATTGGGATTGCTGTAAGTTTCCCAATCCCAGGTTTGTCTGTCGGCTGTTGATCTAATTGCTAATCTTGTTAGTCTCCGGAAGTTTCTGACGATGCTCTTCGTACTCAGATACCTCATTCTGTTTGCAACCTTGATCGCTTGTCAAGAATATGGCCAGCCTGGAAACACCAGCTGTGTCTCCGGAGCTCACATCGTTGTGGCCAGAGGCAGTCTGGAACCTCGGGGGCCAGGCATCATCGGAGCAGTTGCTCAGCAAATCCATCAAAGAATCCCTCACTCCGATACAGTGTCTCTCGAATATCCAGCTATCTATAATCCCTATCAACCTTCGCAGATGGAGGGTGTGGCGGCCCTTTCTGTTATGCTAGCGCATTATGTCACGTTTTGTCCCAAGACAAAGATCATTCTCCTTGGATTTTCTCAGGTAAGCCAGATTTTAGTCCTAAGACTGCATGTATCGGAATCAGTCAGAGTAGACTGTATTAATCGTATTGTCCAGGGCGCCCATGTCATTGCAGACGCGATGTGTGGTGCGAGTTCCATTGGATTCCTGCCTACCAAGCCTTCACCTCCCGCCATTACCAACAACAGTCAGTCAAAAGAGCCACAAATTTCTATCACTCATACATTCTAAGCCCCTTCAAGTTGCAGCGGTTGTTCTCATGGGGGATCCGAGCACTACCAAAGGCCAACCCTTTCATGTTGGAAGTAGTGTTGGCAATGGTGTAAGTCCTCATGAACACACTGAACGCAAGCGGCAACTGACTAGAATTGCTAGATATTCCCCCGTCAGAAACCCGAAGGATGCAAGTGTGTTTCAGACTAGACAGTCTCTTTCTGTGACGCCGGTGACCCTTTCTGCGAAGCTGGGGGCCATGACTTGAGAACTCATATGAACTACGTGACTGCATATGGACATACTGCTGCCGACTATGCTGTTAGCATGTTCCATAGAGCCTAACAGCCTTGACTGGATTTTCGTCTTTTGGAGTATGTACAGAAACGGATGAGACTGAAATTGATCTATTATCACTAGGAAGAATATCCAAGACTAAATCGTCAGTAAGACAGCAACGTATCTTGGATTGCTCAGATACGGTTGAAGTAGAATTCGTGATGTGAGCGGTCAGTGGTACTTACTGCACAAACTTGTTATTAGGAATAGGGGTAAGCTCCCATGGATTGTTAATGGCCATGATAAACCAAGCAAGCCAACTACGTCAAGTACAATCTTGGCACAAAACAATACAGGCTTCGAAAAAATGCTCAATCATACTGTAATTCTAGCAAATATGGAGATCTAGTTGCAATCCCAGTAAGTTGACAGAAACTAGTGTTGATTCTCTCCACTTACACAAACCGATAATATTATGATATAAAGACAAGGTTGGCTGACTTAGTGCGATCGCTGGGCATTTCATATATAATTTCTTTTCATCACACTGCTCTATAAATCAGTATTTCCTATATAAACCCGTCTATTGTCGAGTTACGCAGACTATAGTGACCGAATCAAGAAACAAGTCCGATACTATCGATCTACCCCAGTCCCTGCAGCCGAACCGCAAAAGTTGCAAAGATGCGATTTGACAGTCGAGGTCCACGGTTTTGCTTTTTCCAACGTTCACTAGAGCTTCTAGAGTGCTGTTGTGGGTCTGCCACTGCTACGCCGCTGCTCTACTATCTTGAAGATGGATATTAGATCGTGAGTGAGGTTGCGTTACTATCACTGACTGCCACTGGCAGTGATCGCGTTCTGATTTTATAGCTGCCGCTGCGAATTGGCAGTGTCAGTCGCCAAGGTGAGGCTATATATTCTTCCTCTATTCTTTCATCCGCTCTTCTTCTTTTGCTCCTCTCTTCACTCTCATCTTCACTTCTAATCCATCATCCCAACTATTCACCTTCAACTATCCATCATCACATCAACATATCACAGACTACCTCTTGACTACCTCGTAAGAAGAACCTTTTCTGAACTTCTGCAAATAGTTGAACCCAACAAACGCCTTAATCATGATTTCTTTCATGCTCGTCCTGGGCTTCTTGATGGCTCTGGTCTCAGCCAGCTCGACCACCGATACCACCACTTGCGCCAAGGGTGCCCACCTCATCGTCGCTCGTGGTAGCCTTGAGCCGGAGGGGCCTGGAGCGATGGGTATCCTTGCGGAGGAGATCATCAAGCTGATCCCCGGTTCGGACATGGAGGCTCTTGTGTATCCTGCCCTCTATAATGAGTACGTTGAGTCTCAAACCGAGGGCGTGCGCACTATGAACTCTGTGATCAGCAACTACGTGAAGAACTGTCCCGACACTGACTTGATCCTCATGGGTTACTCCCAGGTAAGTACTCATCCTCGCATCAGTAAGCTATCATGCTCATGATATTCAGGGAGCCCATGTCACTATGGACACCATGTGCGGCGCCAGCTCAGATGGCTTCCCTGGTACTCTCTCCCAGCCTGGGTACATCACCGACAATGGTAGAATACACTCACTCAGTACATAATAGAAAGGTTGCTAACCTTTGACAGTGGCGGCTATCATTGCCATGGGTGATCCGAGTCTCACCGAAGGGCAGCCATTCCTTGTCGGAACGAGTGAAGGCAGTGGTGTAAGTCTTCACAGATAAGCACATGATAAACACAACTAACATCTTCCAGATCTTCCCACGCAACCTTCCCATCGGCTGTGATAGCATCGCGAGCAAGACCGTCTCCATCTGTGACAAGGGCGATCCATACTGCGAGGCCGGCGGTAAGGATCTCTCTGTTCATTTGAGCTACATCAAGAACTACGGAGAGTTCACCGTTGGCCACGTTGTTAAGGCGTGGAAGTCTCGTAACTAAGTCTCCTTGGATACATTTCTTGAGATTGGAGTTTGGGAGTAGAGAGGTTCGTTCTCGGATTAATGCGCAGAGTGTCTTGGAAATACCACCAGCCAGAGATGCTGTTTGGCTACGTAGAGATACAGGATAGCTCTCACGAATAAAGACACTTTTGCGAAGTACTATCACTCTTTTGTAATGTAAGTACATTGGCTAATCTCTAAACTTGCGATGAAAAATCAGAAATCTCTCAGTCTACATTCTTTGTCGTCTTATCATTAGGAACGAAGGAAATAAAAAACATCCATCTAGGGTATCATGCGATGCGTAGCTGTAACCAAACTTTAACCCCATAAGCGTAACCATGATCCATATCCCATATCCATGCTGTGTGTCGTGTCGTGTCGTGTCGTGTCGTACTGTGCCGCCGTAGCCCGAAACTCCAAATCATTCCCATGTAGCTCAATCTCATTCATCGCATGTCATCTCAGCTCAGTTCATCTCAATGCCATCCCTCGTCGGGAATGCTCCATCCCGCCTTTGCAAATAGAGGCACCGTTTCTGGATAGGATAGCGTAAAGGGCAGCCAGAACGTCTCCCTGATAAGGTGCGGTATCCTCTCAGGCCGCAGAGCATGCTCAGGTAATCTGCACTGGATGATTCTCTTGAGGATCCAAACCATCTCGTGCGCCAGATTCTCCTGCCTGTCGTGGTCCGAGTGCTTGAGCTCATTAACATATGTCCTCGCAAGCTCATCAGCCAGCCCCGCTAGCGACAACATGGAGACGGGGACGCTGCCAGCAGTGCCTATTTTTAGGGCATGCATCTCGTTGAAATCGTAGGGAAACCTCACGCGGATCTGCTGGACGATGCCGTCAGAGGTCGCGACGCCCCAGACGTGTCGCTGGCGCGGGATCGGGATCATGCCCTGCGCCCTGGCCCAGCACTTTTGGTTCTCGCGCGTGTGCTCGGGACACACGATGCTCACTCTGTACGGCCTCGCCTCGTAGCCGTAGTAGACCATGGCCGCGAGACCGCTAACGGCGTAGGGGATGTGGCTAAAGCGCTGGGCTATCATGTCGACTACCTCTGACACGGCCTCGCGGTTCATTGAGCGGTCGTCGGAGAGGAAGATGGCTTCGTTGCTCCCCTGGTCCAGTTCCTGATCCTGATCCTGTTGATAGATAGTATGTATACCATGCTTCTTCTGGTTCAGCTGCTTTGACGCGTTTAATCGGGTATCAACAACATTGCTGCGTTTATGTTTCTGATTCTGATTGTGGCCCTCCCTTTGCAGGGATGTATCCTCTGATGGAGTCCGTTGGCCTCTTGCTGGTGGGGGACGTCGTTGACGTGGAACCACAGGCAGAGGCTTCGATTGCTCACTAAGACGATGCTGCTGCCCGCCTGACGCGTGTTGATCCTTGTGACTTCTTTTGTTTTTTGCCTCAACTCGCCTGGGAAAATCATTGTCTCCGTAACCATTAGTACCGTGGCAATGACTGCAGTAAGTTCGCTTCTTGGGTAACCCAAATGGATTATTCCTCTCCCTTTTTTGTCGCCGTCGATGTCGGTCTGGTAGAAGACACTCTCCTCTAACTGATTCTATACGGACATCAGGTTCTGAGTCAGTGTCAGAATACTTGTCCGTCGCAAACCAACCGCGCAGGATTGAGCGTAGACTTGTTCGAGGACTCATGGTCGCTTAAACAAATCTACAACTCTCTCAAGTGCAAGAGAAGAGTAAAAACTTACCTGTCTTTATAGATATCAAATCTGAGTATGCGCTCTTCTAAGAATTTCCTGAACTGCTTTGAAGATGATCGGTGATGGCGAGCTGCTTCTGGTGGCTGTGGTTGTCTTTGTCTTCAGTGTGGCTCTAGTTTAACAAGCAATAGCTGAATGTCGAAATATGCAGTTTGTCAAATGAGCGCATCTTTCGAAAAGTGAATTAAAAAGAAGATGAGAATTATTATACCCAACTTCAGCCTTTATAGAGACGTCAAGACCTTTGTTCTACGCACGAGTAGCTGTGTTCAGCGTCCAGCAATCTGTAACAAACATAATACCCAGCACTTACAGCGCTCAAAGCCTGTGAACACCAACTACGATCATTCCACACATCAACTCACTGAACAAAAATGTACACGCGGAATTAAGTCATGCATGCTATCATGCTAACCTTGTGCAATAATTCGTGACATGGCTAGGTCTCTAAATCTTCCGTCCCGACTGCCAACGCCCATTAATCTTACAAGTCCATCCCGTGGCCTCGTTATTTCTTGTTAAAGGTACCTGTTCGTTTCCTCTCGCTTATAACTCCTCTTCCACGTCCATTTGTTCACCATTCACTTGCCCCTTGGACCCTGCTTGCCCCTCCTTCCTGGGCATGGTGGCCTCCTTGTCGATCATTTGTCTCGACACAGAGACAATGTTGTCCTCAATGAGCTCCTGGCCAACATCCTCGAGATGCTTCTTGGGATCCAACTTGCCAACGTAGCGAGTCTTGAGCTGATCCTTAGTCAGCTCAGTCTCCTCCTTTACGCGCTTCTCGTAGCCATCCGCCAACGAGACCAGTTGTTGCAGTCTGTCCTTGTTCTTGCAACCCTCGTGTCGGAAATCGTCCATCTCCAGAGCTTCCGTCCAAACGTGCTTGTGCAGGTTCATGAGCATGTTCTCTTCGAGCGCGGTCTTGCGGTAGTTGATGCCAATCGAGTAGTAGTGTCGGTTCAAGCCGTGGATGAGAGCCTGGATCGAAGGCTTGTTGAGGTGACCCAAGTTGCTAGTGCTCTGTCGAGGCTCTTGTCCAAGCATCAAGAGCTGGGGGTTGATGAGTCGGAAAGCGTCAATAACGACTTTGCCCTTCACGGACTGGATAGGATCAATGACGACGGCAACGGCGCGGGGGTTCAGTTGCTCGAATGACTGCTGTGTGTTGATATCAACGGAAGAAAGCCAGCAACCGAAACCAGGATGCGAGTGGTACCATCCGACGACCGACTCAGGTCTGTTGAATCCGTTAGACAATGACAACAAATGGGAGACCGTAATCAACTAACCTTCCTGTTTGCCTAAGCATGTCCATCATCTTGGTCTGGAAAACAGGGTCGACAGCCTCGACACTGACACCGGTACCGCTCTGAGGCATGGCAAACACGTCCATAACCTTTACAGTGAAGTCATCCACAAACTCGCCAAGCATCAGACCCATGACTTCCATGGGCACACCTGCGCGACCGTGTCGAAGCATTTTGAGTAGGGCAAGGGAGGAGATGTAGACTGTTTCGGAGTTATCAATCAGGTTTGTGTTGTCCTACAGTCGTAAAGGTCAGCGAAGCTCAGAATTGCAAAACACACTCCACTAGGGAGCTCATATGAAGGAGATGATAGCTTACAGTGCCATGTGCAGCTCCTCCAAGGCCCATTCCACCGCCACCAAGTAAACTCCTGAAGCGCTCCATGATATCGACGGTGTGTTGAAATGGCTATGGGTGATCTGCGGGTAGAGTAATTCGTCGACGAAAATAGCGTGCAGGTGTTGATGTTGATGTGGGCGGTGATGGAGGGTTGGCGTTGCTATGATCGGAGCTTGGTAAAGGTAATTGACGTTGACGCCAGCCCGGCAGCCTGGGAGCCACAGCTGAGAAGCTTAGTCACGTCACGTGCTAAAACTCGATCCGCTCCCGTCTCTGTGGCGTATCCTGCGAGGGACGCAAAATGTGGCTTGTATCAATTTAAACGGAGGCGCTTCAATATTTATTCCGGTGTAAACGGGAGACTTTCAAGCTCCCGGGGATGTGCTTCGCATCAGCCAGTGGTAAGTGAGTGGTTCTGCCCATTAGTTACATACTTACACTCAAAGATTCTTCTCGAAATCTTGTCACATTCTACCAAACTCTTCTCTCAACTTTTCCCTCGATCATGCTGAGCTCTCCCTGAGCAATTTCCCATCGAAATACCTATCCAAGATCTTTTTATTTCGAGCACAAATTTGATCTAACCCTTTCTTTTACACCTGCTTTCCGAGATTCGCGACTCCACGAGTAGCCGCAGTCATGGGCGACGATATACGTGTCGAGCTCGGCTCGGTTGCGCTCAATGGCTCATCCCCCAAGAAGGTCGCTTACTTTTACGATTCCGACATTGGTAACTATGCCTATGTTACTGGTCATCCCATGAAGCCTCATCGCATTCGCCTGGCGCATAGCTTGATTATGCAGTACAACCTCTACCAGAAGATGGAGATCTACGTGAGTCCATTCTTGGTCCCCAACTAATCTCTGGGTGTAAACGAGTTTCGAATGTCATACTAACAAACTGTAGCGCGCAAAACCTGCGACTCGAGGCGAGATGACCCAATTCCATACCGACGACTACATCGATTTCCTACAAAAGGTCACACCAGACAACATGGACAGCTTCATGCGAGAGCAAGGAAAATACAACGTCGGTGATGATTGCCCCGTTTTCGATGGTCTATTCGAGTTCTGTGGTATCAGTGCAGGTGGTAGCATGGAGGGTGCCGCGCGACTGAATCGCCAAAAGTGCGACATCGCCATCAACTGGGCTGGTGGTCTTCATCACGCCAAGAAGTGCGAGGCCAGTGGTTTCTGCTACGTCAACGGTATGCCTTTCCCAGATATCCCAAGTATCACGGTCTAACACGGTATCTAGACATTGTCCTTGGTATTCTCGAACTCCTTCGATTCAAAAAGCGGGTCCTTTACATCGATATTGACGTGCATCATGGTGATGGTGTTGAGGAGGCTTTCTACACCACCGACCGTGTCATGACGGTTTCTTTCCACAAGTACGGAGAGTACTTCCCTGGTACTGGCGAACTTCGAGACACTGGTATCGGACAAGGAAAAAACTATGCTGTCAACTTTCCTCTTCGAGATGGTATCACCGATGTGTCCTACAAGTCCATCTTCCAGCCTGTCATTGAGAATGTCATGAAGTACTACCAGCCCGAGGCTGTTGTTCTCCAATGCGGTGGTGACAGTCTGTCTGGCGATCGACTCGGTTGCTTCAATCTGAGTATGGACGGCCACGCCAACTGTGTTAACTATGTCAAGAGCTTTAATCTCCCGACTCTTGTTCTCGGTGGAGGTGGCTACACAATGCGCAACGTCGCTCGAACTTGGGCTTTTGAGACTGGTGTTCTTGTGGGCAAGGAGATGGACCGAACCCTGCCCTACAATGAATACTACGAAGTAAGTTATCTGATCCTGTGTTGACAAGCCCCCACTAACGTGGTACAGTACTATGCTCCCGATTTTGAGCTGAACGTGCGATCCTCCAACATGGAGAACTCTAATAGCCGAGAGTACCTCGAGAAGATCACTGCTTCAGTCATCGACAACCTTCGACAAACCGGACCTGCTCCTTCAGTACAGCTGCAAGACGTCCCGCGAAAGCCCTTCGGCGGTATGACTGATGAGGAGGAGGCCGAGTTGGATGACCTTGATGAGGATGAGAACAAGGATGTTCGCATGACCGAACATCGTTGGGACAAGCATGTTGAACACGACAACGAGTTCGAAGCCAGTGACGACGATGAGATGGCTCAGGCGCATGGTGCTACGCGCCAGAATGGTAACAAGCGCACATTTACCGATTATCGCAAGGGGGAAATGGAAGTCGATAATGCCGATGCTCCCCCTGCCAAGGTAACCAACGGTGCTTCCGCTGACGAACCTGCTGAGGATCAAGCTGGCGAGGATGCTCACGATGTGAACGACGATACTATCGACGACATCTCAGCCCCGGCCCCAGCCGAGAAGGAGGCTCCACCCAAGGGGAGCGAGAAGCCTGACGAGCCCGCCAAGGAACCTGAAGCTAGTAAAGTGGACGGAGACGGTGATGTTGGTATGGAGGACTCAGCGGCTCCAGAGGAGACAACAATCAAGAAGGAAGAGGTCGAGCCTGAGGCACCCGCGGAGCCTTCAGCGCCTACCGAGAAGGCTTCAAAGGATGAGCCTGTTGCCCAAGAGGCCGCCGAGTCCGCTACGAAGGAGCCCACCACAGAACCCAAAAGTACCGAAGACGCCTCAGATAAGCCTGCAGCAGCACCTGAGAAGGCTCAGAGCGAACAACCCGACGATGCTATGGACGTCGATACGGAGAAGGATAAGCAAGAGCCACCTGTCGAGAAGAGCAAGAGCCCTGTAAACTAGGGGCTTCTGGGCAAAGCTGTCTTGATTTCTTAGGAAATAATTTCACATTACAAGAAAAAGCTCATACCACATGCACCTTTGCATGGAAGTAACCGGCCTTACGACACTCAATAAGTAAGGAGACGAAAGCTTTGCATGTGAAGGAGGCATGTGGTCTGCAGTCAGGCGTTCCAGGCGCAGGCATAAAGACGATAGGAAGGGACAGGCATTGAATTGTACAAGAGGGAGGAATTTCAAGGCTCGATTACACATAGTTGGGATGCTGTCTTTATTATGATGTTTGATGTTTGTACTGAGTAGTTTTGTCACTGAAGCGAGTGAATTTCTTTAAACACTACAATCACGATATCCTGAGCATGAGTGACATGAATGAATCTCAATTTTATTGAAGCATGAGTCTTAGTAATGATGATAAGTCTTTTTGTTGGGGAGTGACGTCTTGTCTCTTCCAACCAAGTAACTTCAAACTGAGCACACAACTCAGCTTCTCCCGTAACTCGACTGCTGCCCTCATGATTCCTCTTTGTTTCTCTCCCGCTGTAAGGATTCCTTCCGCGAATACGTCCTATAGTCTACTTGGTCTCGGCATGAACATCGGTCTGACTCTCACGTGGACTTGTCCCTTCATCTTTCTTGGGTGACTCATCGGCCAAAGGCTCAGTTGAACTCGGTGGAAGACCCATTGTCTGTGGGTGATTGTGCAGCGAACACATCATGTTCAGAAATGCTTCATCCTGGCTCCAGGGACAGTGGCTCTTCAAAAAGTTGTAGCGTTCGATTGCTCTGACGTGTGAGGCGAGCTCCGGGCTCAAGTGTGCGAATCTGTCGCGTCTGACTGATGGCTTTGCGGAAGAAGCGTTCTCCCGTGTGCCTTTCTTTGTGCCTTGTGTGTTTGTTCCATTTGCTGAGGTGTCGTCGCTTGAAGTGCTGCTCTTCGAAGCGTCATCGTTCGAGATACCTTGATTGTGGTCTCCAAACATATGGTCAAACTCGGCCATAAAAGCTGCGACTTCTTGATCGATTTCTTCTCTTTCAGCGGCTGAAAGCATCTTGAGGATACTTTGTTGCAGATTGTGCTCAAGGGATTCGTTCATTTAATACTAAAGTTGGGTTGGCTTGAGGTTGCGGTTCGTGAGGTTCGACAGTGATGATATGGTTAGAAAGTGTCAAAGACGTAATGTTTTCGAGGAAAGAGATGAGGTATATAACGAAACAGAAAGGAACACGGCTCCCGATATATAGTTGAGTTGTTAACCTTTCTATATCGAGGTTCTTACGATGAATTGATACGGTCTTTCGCGGTCCTGGAGTTTATTTTTGAGGTCACGGAAGCCTAAACCTTCACATCCAGTGGCAGTTTCGCGGCCATGGCGAGTTTTCTCAAGAGTTAAAATACAGTCAATATCGAACTTCATGGCGTAGTATTTATGCCTGGTATTTTGTTGCTTTGCTAAACGCTCATGTCTTTATCAGATCGATGTGATGACACAAGAGAGTGTGTGTTTAGGAGGTAAGTAGAATGTACAAGTGGAATTTATATGTAGAGATAAATGCGATCATAAAACGATTGGTACAATGATCTCAGTGGTGTGTCTGTGTCATGACCATTCGGGATGACGCACGCAACAAGTAGAAATGCTGTATAAGTCGTTTCTGGCTTGAATCATGCTTAAGGTCAAGACTCTAGACCATATTACACAGTTTTAGATCAGAATCAACACGATCAATATAAGGTTAAGTGAAAGACCTTTGATCATAGCATAAAACTATGTTGCTATCACACACAGGTCAGCTCACAACTTCAGAGCTATTCAAACTCTCGTGACATTGAAGGTCTAGGGTGGCTGAAGGTATTCGCAGATGGTGGGGGACCGAGACAATGATAAGATACCCCACATTCCGCATGCACTGCCGACATTCCGCCGGGTCGACTCACACTGCACAGGGAAGGTGGAAGGTGGAACCTAACCTATTGTTCAGTAATAAGGTAGCAGGGTAGGGGACGAGCTACACTTTAGCGTCGACTGCGGGGGACTCAAAAATAATTATTTCCAACCTAACCCAGCCGCTTCTACTACAAGAGAAGCCCATCGTCATCCGTCTTCTCTCTCACATTCTCTTACTCGCCACTCGCTATCTTATGTCAATGTAGCATCAAATATAATCAGATCTTTGACTCTTCTTACCAAATCCTCCCCCCTACGACAATTCTATCCCTCTTGTCGCATCCTCGCTTGACTCACAATGCCCACCCCCGCGCCCGCCGAGGGCGACGCCGCAACGGCCAAGCTCGGCGTCTGGAAGCAGGCCCTCTACGATCGATGTCGCGAGTCTGGGACCGACATGTTCTCCCAGGATGACCTTTTGCGCCTCGATGTCATTCCAAACCGAGACCTTATGCTGCTCGCCCGTGTCGTTCAATCCCTCACAGATGACAAGCTTTTCATCACCATGCGCGAGGCCTCGGGCCAAGTGCTATGGAAATGGCGCGACTCTGAAGAAGCCCACAAGTGCGTAGAAACACCTCTGGAACACTACATCAAGCCCGTGGCTGACAATTGGCTAGGTATAAGCAGTGCTCGACCGACGAACAGGTCATGGTCTACTCTCTCATCGACGACTCGGGCGGCGACGGTATCTGGTCGCAGACGCTACAGAAGCGACTGAACATGCACGACTCGGTCCTCAAGAACGCACTCAAGCAACTCCAGACAAAAGGTCTGATTGCGCCCTTCAAGAATGTCGAGCACCCGAACAAAAAGATGTTCATCAAGGCCTCCATACGGCCCAGCGACAGAGCCACCGGCGGCCCGTGGTATACCGATCAGAACTTTGATGAGGCCTTTATTGAAGACCTCCAGCGAGTTGTATATGATTTTATCAAGCGCCAGAGCAGCTATCACAGCACACACGGGGGAGGTGCTGCGCGGACGCAAGTTCCCAAGAAAGGTGTCGTGAAAGGTGGCGTGGAAAGGGGCAAGAAGCGAGATGCTAGTCACATAGATGAGCCCCCAGCGAAAGCCACCAAGATATCTCCTACGGCGGCCGTCAAAAAGGACGCCCTACTTCCTCTGCCTGCCGGATACACAGGCTATCCCACCGTACGTGACATCGCTCGTCTCCTCTCCTCAAGCGGCATCACCCACAACACCATCCTTTCCGAGCACGACGTACAGAAGCTTGTCGACGTCCTTGTCTGGGATAACCTCATAGAGTCTGTCAAAGTTGCTGGAAAGGTTGGCTACCGCGTATCTCGCATTGCCAAACAGTCTTTAGAAAGCTGGGCTGGCCGAGATGATCCTACAGGCCGTGAAGGCGGTCCCGAGCCTATCGTCAGTGCCTTCACCGAAGCTCCTTGCGGACGTTGTCCCGTGTTCGAGATCTGCGAAGAGGGCGGCCCTGTAGGCCCCAACAACTGTGAATATTTCAAAAGGTGGTTGGGCGTCGAATAGAGTACGAGTGGAGATTTTGCATGTCGATACGATAAGTATGGGTCATTGATACCTGCATTTTTCTGACGGATAACGGAGTTATGGTCTGGAAGAAGGCTTTTTGTTTATAGGGATAACAGCAAAGGCGTAGAAGGACAAGCGAAGGCCATTTAGAATGCAGCCAAGCGCAATGGTCGCAGTGATGATCAATCAATTTTACAAAGTAGGGGAATGAGCTGTATTTCAAGAATCAATCATTCACACCATGAAGTGTCAAATGGCAATGCATATGGGGTTAGATGGTTGACATTGCTCATCAGCTAAGCTGGTCTTTTATGCCAGCTTGCGAAAATCCAGCTATTTAGTGCTAGTCCTCATTCAGTTTTGTAATGTGCTCCCAAATCCCATCCCTTTGTCTTGTCCTTAGTAGGAGCTTCTTACAGCTCACCAGAGTCGACAATGGTGGCACGCTTCTGGTACTTGACAGCACCGCTGCCGGAGCCGGTAGCCTCAAGAGCCTTGACAACGTTCATGGACTCCTCGTCAGCGACCTCGCCGAAAACGACGTGGCGACCGTTGAGCCAAGAGGTAACAACAGTGGTGATGAAGAACTGAGAACCGTTGCTGGGAGCATTGTTAGTCTAATCGAATTTGTAGTCAGAAGTGGAAGTGCTTACGTGTTGGGACCGGCGTTGGCCATGGACAGCAGACCGGGGCGGTCGTGGGTGAGCTTGAAGTTCTCGTCGGCGAACTTCTCACCATAGATGGACTTGCCACCAGTGCCCTTGGTCGTATTAGTATGCGTATAAGAAGTTTGGGTTGACAGAAACGTACGTTACCACGGGTGAAGTCACCACCCTGGAGCATGAAGTCGGGGATGATTCGGTGGAAAGAAGAACCCTTGTAGCCGAAACCCTTCTCGCCAGTGCAGAGAGCACGGAAGTTCTCAGCGGTCTTGGGGACCTCCTTGTCGTAGAGGTTGAAGTTGATGCGACCACGCTGGTCTGGAGAGAAGGAATGTTAGCATTGATGCAACAACAAGCGGAGCTCAAGCTGGGAACTGATGATGCGAGGTGATGACGAATGCTATGGATGCAGATCCAAATGCCGCAAACATCAGACCATCGTGCATCTCTCAAGGTATCGAGCCGAAGGGTAGGGTAGCTGAAGATGCAGCTTGCCGTCTCGGATCGTTGAGGATGATGGCATCGGAGAGGAATCAACACTTACTCTGAACGGTGGAGGTAGGCTTGCCGTTCTGGAAGACGGGGCCCTCCCACTCAATATCGAAGAAACTGATCAGAATTAGCTGATGTCTACATCAATGCGATGATTGACAGGGCATGAGATGACTTACACCTTGTTACCCATGACTGCGGATGAAGCTGAGAAGAATCTAACGGATTTGATTGTGTTGGAGAGTTGAGGAAGAGAAGAAGAAGTTCTCGCTGCAGAGAAGCAGTTATGGCGGGGTAGGAGGGGCTTGAAGAGGGAGGGTCTCATTTTGAGGAAGCTGGAGGGGCAAAGCGTTAGCGTGGGCCGTTGAAGCCAATCGAAGCTCGTAGAAAGTCTGAAAAGGTGGGGCAAATGATCGAGAGGCGATCACGTGAAGTGATCCTGAGAGCTTCCTCTCGCTGTTTTGGCTGTTGCAGTTGTACCTAGAGAGCCCGCTAGGCCATGAGGTCACCGTGGTGGCTATGGCCACAGTGGGGCGGGGGAGGGGGAGCTTTGCAACAGCTAAGGTTCTGGCTCTGTTGATCAATGATGAATCCATTAATCAATACAGCAAGCGAGAGCTGACGAGCATTTTGCATTGCCCCTGGCCTGGCTTTCAATGGCATGGCATAGCTCTGACCGCCATTACCTACTGCCATGCCAGACATTGCAAATAGCGCAAGCACGCGCATTGAGAAACAACAAGACCACATTGGACTGTGCTGTGGACTCAATGGCTGGCTCTGGCTCGCTCGCTCTACCCGTCAAGGCTTCAACGGGGCTATCCTTGGAGCTGATGGAGGTTGCCCGGGCCACGTCAAGCAAGCAACGTATCGTATCGTGCTGGACTCACACACTCCTCTCTGGTCTGTCTGGCTGCAGCACGTCTTGTATGTACTTTACTGTACATAGTACTTGGCCCCTCAAACCACCAGTCCAGAGAGTCGCGTCGAGTCAGTGGCCCGATACGCCCCAAGTGCAGCAGACTTTTGCCAAAGCATCACCCCCATTGGAGGGGACATGGGATACGGCCACCCCGGTGGATTGCATGGGACCTCCACCTCGAGTCTCATGTAATGTACCAGTATCCAGTTCATTAATCAACCCGTGGGCAGAAGTGACCATTCCAATGCATTTTGAACAGTCAGACGCCGGGAAAAGAAGCTCCGTGGCTCCCCTCCCTCCGCAGGGCCAGGTAGGACAGGGGCGACCAGCACCAGGCAAGCTCAAGCTGACAACGAGGAACAAAGGCGACAAGAAGCCGACAATACCGGTATTGGGCCGATCAGCTTTCTTTCCAAGATCCCAATCCGGGTCAGAATAATACCATTGACCCAAGAGAGGTGCTCAGATGGCCAATGTTTGCCTCAAAGGCGTCTTGCTTCTCTCGCCTTGGTAGCGTGCACTACAGCTTGAGAGCTTCCCCAGAGCTCTCTGTGGTAGAACAAAGGCAAACGCGGCAGGGGAAACAATTGAACTTGCACGTACCTTGAAGACTAATACACTTGGGGAATTGGCTTGATAGTACAGAAGATGCAGATTTAGATAGATAGAATTACAGAAAACCGGTGATGTACGTGCTGAGGTTGGTCTTCTGGACTGATCTCGAGAAAGGGAAGATAAAAGTTTGGACCAGCTTGACGTCTGGTATCCAATTCTAGCGCCGTGACTGGCCCTCTAGGGCCCTGTTCAGGCCTGAAGTCTAAGGTTGTATGGCGGGGACCAGAGGTTTCTATCCATGGATGTCTCCAGATGAGTTAAAGCAGCTGCTACCGAGAAGCTCGGTTTCTGGCTCTGCAACTGTAACATATGCCAATTAGAGGACAGGAGATGGACTGGGAATTCAATTGTACTTTTAGGTCAGTGCTATAAGCCCTGAATGAATGTTCAACTCCATAACCTCTATATCCTCATTCAGGAATGTTGATAACATCACGTGATTAGCCATGATCCATGCTGACGTTGGGCTCTGGGAAATGTCCAAGTGTCCACCATGGCAATAGCGCAGCAAGGGGCATCTTGAACACCAGATACTCCATTCAATTCCATTACGAATCCCTTCAGGAGCATCATCAACGGCTCCGCGTCTTCTGCGCTCATCCTTCGACTTTTCTGCTGGCTTTCATCTTCTTGGACTAATTCACCATGGATATCAACGATTTGAAGAACACGGTCTCCAACCTGACCTTGTATGACCTCAAGGCAGGCTTTCGGAAGGCCCAGAATGGTACCCCCTTTAGCGACCACCTAATGCGCGTCATAAGTCACTGACGATGTCCAGCTGTTATGAACTTTACCGAGATGGAGGCCAAGGTTGGTTGAGCTCTGCGCGACAATAGACCGGGACATTGTCGACTTACCCATCTTCAGGTGCGAGAAGCAACGAATAACGAGCCATGGGGTGCTTCATCGACCCTTATGCAAGAGATTGCCAATGGAACATTCAACTAGTACGCTCGCCGCCACGAACCATATCCAAGACCAACTGCTGACCGTGAGCCAGCCAAACCCTTAACGAGATTATGCCCATGATCTACCGCCGCTTCACCGAGAAGGCTGCCGAGGAGTGGCGTCAGATCTACAAGGCCCTCCAATTACTCGAGTTTCTTATCAAGCACGGTTCCGAGCGCGTTATCGACGATGCTAGAGGACACATCTCGCTTCTTAAGATGCTGCGCCAATTTCACTTTATTGATCAGAACGGAAAGGACCAGGGCATCAACGTGCGCAACCGAGCCAAGGAGTTGGCCGATCTTCTTAGTGACGTGGATCGTATCCGGACCGAGCGCAAGAAGGCGCGTGCAACCAAGAACAAGTATACCGGAGTTGAGGGTGGTGCGACCTTTGGAGGTGGCTTCTCAAGTGGCAGCTCTGGTCGTTATGGTGGTTTTGGCAGTGAGAGTGCTGGCTACGGCGGTGGTGGCAGCAGCGGTGGCCCTGGCAACTATGGCGGATACTCTGGTGGTGTTTATGGCGATGGCGGTGGTTTCGGAGGTCAGTCTGATGACTGGCGAGGCGATGGCGCTGCCAGCCGATCCGAGCGATTTGAAGAATATGATGAGTTCGACGAGGGCGAGAGACCAGCTGCCAGCTCATCAAGAGCTGCCGCCAAGCGACCAGAGCGCACTCCTGTCAAGAAGACTGCTGAGCCTCCCAAGAAGAAGGAACCCGAGGTTGATCTCTTCTCCTTCGATGATCCTGCGCCAGCATCTTCTGCAGCACCAGCGTTGGCCCCAAGCAACACTGCCGCCGCTCCTACGCAAGACGACGATGACGAGTTCGACGACTTCCAGTCAGCTACCCCTGCCCAGGCAGCACCATCCAACAACTTCATGCAAAGCCCTGCTGTGACATCGACGGCCTCCTCAACCGCCCAGTTTGTTGCTCCCCAACCTCAATCGGCTCCTCAGCAAGCTGACATTAGCCACATGGTTAGCATGGCGTCCATCTCGCCTGCACCAAGTGCCTCAGGAACTCCCGGGCCCAACTACTCTGCCTTTAGCATCCCTGCTGCCCCTGCGGCACAGGCTCCCAAGCCTGCTGCCTTCCAACAGACTGGACCCAACTACTTCAGCTCTGTCCAAGCACAGACAGCGAAGACCCCAACAACATCTGCCTTCTCAGGCATGGGAAGCGCCTCTAGCGCTGCGCCCAGCGGCCCTACTACTATGGCTAACATGAAGCCCGTTACTAGCTCATCAGCCAAGCCAGCGCCAGCTGCCGGTGGAGATGCCTTTGGAGCTCTCTGGGGCAAGGCCAGTGGAGGTGTCAAAAAGCCAGAGACACCCAAGACTGGACCCGCAATGGGCCAACTTGCCAAGGAGAAGAGCAGTGCTGGAATCTGGGGAGTCCCAGCAGCTCCATCTTCCAGCGGCAGTGCTCCTCCCAAGACCGGCGGATCCGCTATGGACGATCTCCTTGGTTAAGCTTATGTGCTAAATCTATCTTGAGAATTGGTGGATCATAACCTGGAACTGAGACGACGGCTGGGGCACTAATGCCTCTGTTGGGCGAGTGGGCTTGAGAATGTATAGAATAATAAGCAGTGGGACAGCATGTTTGTATTCATGATAGGATCCTAGATAGGCGTCTGGCGCAACAAAATGAACTGACATGTCATGTCGCTCTATTTTCAGCCAACTTGGCCCGGCTTGCCCCTGTGGTAGGCCACCATCATTAGATCGATTATGCTGTGTCAGGTGAAAAGTAACCAACGATGGATTCACGTCGATCATTGTGAACCACACAAGATCAGATCAACAGCCGAGATCGATCCTGGACCGGATCATTTGCCGTTGCAGTAGGACGACTATCCCGGAAGAACTTGCAACAGTAGACTCATAATCTTCACCCATGCAATCTCGCCGTGCATACGACCTCATTCTAAACAAAGGAGCCTCATCCGGGCCAACGAACCGTATTTCCCCAAGAACGACTCTCACCCAATCATGACCATGTCGATGTTTTCTGAAACACCAGCCGCTCTCTTCCCTGCGCGGCTATTGCTATTCATCCAACATCCCTGCTCCTCTAAGCGCCGCCACAACGTTAAGCCTCTAAAGCCTCATTGGCCGACGAAACCCAACGCCCAGGAACAGCAAGAGAATTGCTGTATCATGTTGTTGAATTGGCAGGGTTGAGATGATCGTCTGTGGGAGAGCGTGAAGCGCGATGGCGGCTGGTAGCAGGCGGTTGCTGTAATTGGAAACGAGGCTAGACAAGGTACTACCCATGAATTGAATGTGTTATTCTTGTATCTTGGAGAGGTTTGTTGACTTTGGATTTGTGTATAAAGACACGGGGTAACGGACTGCTTGAGATATCCTTTTCTCTTCATCAAACAACTTCGACAGCAAACACTCCATTTCTCTCTCTTTTCCTTTTGTCTCATTTCCTTAGTTTCCTTTGTCCTCTCTTGGGTTTTTCTTTTTACTCACGACCAGACGAATCTCATAACGAATTCCTTTCTCTCTTTTACAAGTCCATCTCTCGCCTCTTCTTTGGGCGGGCCGTTCACTTAGACAAAATAACTTCCTCACCCCCCTCCATCCCTTTCTACGCCAAAAACTTTCCTTTGCGCACAGCTGGCTCGTCGCGCCCTCGTCTCTCTCTAGACACAGAATCTGTTGGAACCCTCAAGCCCAAGATGCAGCCTGCTCTCGGAGCCCTCGGGCACACCTGGACTGCCATGCGAGCCATGGAGTTCATCTCTCTGATCACCATCATCGGATTGACCGCCAACTTCATTGGTGAGATGGTCAACGCTGATTATGCTGCGCCTTCTGCCTTGATTGGAACACTGGTTGTTGTAAGTTGACTTGTATATGTGGTGTGATCGAAGAGTGGCAGACTAACATGACACAGGCTTGCATCTCGACCCTTTACATCGCCATCTCTTACATCCTCTACTGGGATTGCATGCTTCCTCTTCTGCTCTCGACTGGTGCCGATATCATGCTTCTTGTCGCATGCATCGTGGTCGCCTGCACTGTGGGCAAGCCTGTCAGCTACCTCTCATGCCCCAAGTTTCCCTCGGACGGCAACACAGCCAACTTTATCAACTCCCTCTTCCACAACGTATACCACTCCCGTGGCAACACTTTCGCCTGGGTCGACCCTGATAAGGCTTCGTGCTACCAGATAAAGTCCATCTGGGGCCTCAGCATTGCACTCTGCGTGCTCTTCGCCTTCTCTGCCATCACCTCCGGATGCCTCTGGAAGCGAACAAAGGGTACCTCTCGCCCTGCCCCCAAGGATATCGAGGGTTGAGGGTCCGGCCGTGAGGGGCAGATCAACGCCCTGGGCATCAGTCTAGGACCGCATGTGATGGCCCAGGAGCGAAGTCTGGGTACCATGGCCATGGCGAAGCGGTTCGACAGCGACTCTTCTGATGCTGAGAGCGCACGCCAGCCGTGGTGTCCCCCGCCCCCCACGGCGCCTGTCCGAGTAAAGAGAAAGGAAGTGCCACAGCCTCTGCAACATCTTCCTCCTTTGCCTCCAGTTCCGGTATCACCGGGACGTATGAACGATAGTGGACCGAAGAGTCCTCTCGAGAGGGTCTGGTCGAAGCGCAAGACTCTGCTAGAGCGAGTAGAGGGTTGGTGGGATCTTGATCTGCTCGAGAAGAGACAGACACTCTTCGGCGGGAAAAGAGTTCAGGGGTAATCATGCTTTTGGAATATAATAGATTGGATGGTTTGCTTTGCTTGTCGGTTTATGGAAATGAGTGTTTGGGAACACCTGGGTAATGTCTACTGGTTAGATCGGCTTCATCATCAGAAAATGAATAAAAATGGGATTTGGGTCAACATGGATTGTTCAACCATCAACCGTTGTATCAACATACCTTGTGATCTATGACGCCTGGCCATAATAACTGTTGCTGACAGAATAGGAGACAGATAAACACAAAAGGTTTGAAGACGAGGCTGAGTATAGAAGTTAGGTGCCGCTTCAAAAGAGTTGTCTCGAATTGTAGTAAGAGGGTGACACTTGGGAATAAGACACGAAATTCCAATTCATATATGTTCCTCCAGAAATGACGGAAATGAAGTGAGTCCCTTTCACCGTAGAAATTGAGGCAAAGCAATATTCATATCCTGAACCGATCAACGAACTCACTCCCAAGGGTATCAAATCAGCAAAACTCCGTGTCCTAGAATCTGAAGACACTTGGCCACATCCCAACTCTCATCAATCTGATCTCGCCTCGCCCACACCTTCTCCATAACTTCGAGCGCCTCTCTGATTGTGCCGAACACACTGACCGGGCCCAGACGCTCCACCATTGCGCGGTACTTATCCTCGTCTTCAGGGGGCGAAAGGCAACCTGCGATACAAAAGGGCCACACTAGAGTTCGGAGGCAGACGTTCGTAGGAAGGGTCGTAAGGAGTTCTGTCATACGGGAAACGGAGGTTTGGATCTCTGGGCAAGACGGTTGCCAGCCGGATATAACGACGTGAAGGTATGTGAGCGCTGCTTGGAGCCAGATCATGTTGTTGACCGCAAGGCCAGGGGCTTGTTTAGTATCAACACCGTAGCCGTAATTTTGAGTAGGGTTTGCCACAACGCTTATCACGGGATCGAAGAAGGGGCCCGATGTTTGGATCTGCGCTTCAATGACACTGAGTCCCCCCTTGATGGCGTCTTCCATGATTTTGCCTCGCTGAACCAATTCATTTATTGACAACGAGTTCTTTTTCTTCTGGTCCTTCTTCCAAGCATCGAGTGCCGCAATGTCACCAATGATCTGCACAACCCAGTTGTTGAGACCAACATAATCTTCCATGAAGAGTGAACCCGAGATCCGAACTTCGTGTGGGTTGGTGTAAGTTTTGCAACTGGGCATAATGTTATCTTGGTACTTCTGAAGGCGTGGTGCCTGCTCGAGTGTAATGCTGGATATGACATCGATGTAGAGGACATTGGCTGTAAAGAAGCGAAGGGCAGCTTGATTAGTGCTAAAGGGTCTTCGGATACCCATCTCTGGCGGTGGCCAACGGTAGCTGTAGAGAGCCTCCAATGTCTCGCCCCATTTCTCTGATTGCGGCAGGATTTGTTGGAACATGGTAATAGCGGCATCGAGGTGCATCTTCCAGTGGTCCTTGTTACTCGTTGAAACCTCAAATATGAGCATCTGTAGGATAGCTTGTAGAACAAGGAGGCGATCTCGGACGCCGGCGCAGGAGACCTTGTGGTTGACAGCGGTCATCTCACGTTGCAGTTCCCTCAAACCCATCTCAAGTTGAGACTGCAATTGATGAACCATTCGGTTTGTGCACCCCTGATGCTCGACTGCGCCATTGGCCATGACTATGCTGAAGAAGTATGAAGTAAGGGACACAGCTGTATGCCAGACGGACTTGTTGCTTTGGAGCACGTCGAGTACCCAGCCACGACCGCCAGCCAAGATGGGAGGGCGGTAGAAGGGGAAGAGATAAGGGAAGACGTAGTCGAGGTAGATCATGATGAAGTGGATCTCGGTACTGGCGCCAGTTGAGCTGCTGGAATCTTCAGTCGGGACAGAGAAGTGGCTGTGCCATGGCATATCAGGGGGCGAGGCGCCGCTGGTGTTGCTAGAAGCAGGCGTCGACCCAAACTCATGGCCCGAAGCAGGATCCGTGTCGGATGCAGCGGACATGGCAGCGTCATGAGGCTGCTGTTGGCTTTGGCCCTCATTCTGGAGTGTGACATTGCGAGTACCGGCTTCAAGCATTTCCATATACTTGCGATCGCGACGCTGACTGGCCTGCTTCTTGACCTGAGCCTTGATCTTCTCAGCCATGGCTTTCTGCTTTGGTCCACCGTCCATCCATTCTGGCTTTTCCTCATCAAAGAAACAACTGATCTCAAGGGCGCCACACGCATCACAGACAGGACGCTTCTCATCGCATTTCTTGCGACGGAGACGACAGGTCCAGCAGCCTGCGTTGGAGCGCACCTTTGAGGACATGAGATGGCGAAACATGATGGCTAGTGGAGATGGACCCCTGAGCCTGAGCCTGAGCCTGAGCCTCTGTAGTAAAGAGTTGATGGAAGAGCAGTCAGTCCTGTGTAAGTGAGTCGTGGTGCTGCTGGAAATGGAGACGGGGATGGAAATGGAGACGGGGATGGAAATGGAGATGGGAGTGTGATTAATAAAGCTGTTGCATTTGATCAAGGTTACGAGTTTGGTCGAGACTCGAACGGGGGCTTCTCAATTGGGTTAGTAGGATAACCCCATGTCGAGGATCGACAGGTTAACACCAATCGAAATTGAGGGACATCCACTTCCTTGCCAAGATAATTTGTCAGCCAATTCTATTTTTATGTATCTCCATCTTGACTTACATAGGTACTTAAGGAGTAGACTACACGTTTGATTGATAACTGACAGACAAGAACCTCGAGGAGTAAGAAAACTCAAGACTTAGACATAGGGTGCTAAGATAAACTTAGCAAAGGGTCCCCTAAACTCATCCTAGATTATATCAAATTACCTAGATATTTTTATCATTTAGGGTCAAGGTCCTGAGTTTTCTTTCCTCCCCTAGCCTACCTAGTTCTACCAACTACCTTAGGTAATCTCGTCGTGATATAAACGCGTGTCCTCAAAACACTGCATTCATGTCGTTTTGCGGAAGGCGTGACTGGAAGCGATTGTGGATGACTCTGGTGGTGCGCGGTCTGAGGAAGGTCGGTTACCTTACCTACCGTCCTTTCGAATCTTGACCTTGTTTTTCTCCTCCATCATCATCCATCATCTTGCTTCAACAAACAAACTTTCATCAAAAGATCATCAAACAAAACTTCATCACTTTGCTATAGCTTCGCAATATGATTTCCTCCGTTACAATGCATCCAACTTCTACAACTGCCCTCGCCGCTGGATCCTGCTTGAGAAACACCGTAAGTTATTCCATCCTTTTCCCATCAATTCCATCTCGAGCATCACAGATGACAACAACTCCCACAGATGCTTTGGAACTGGAACACTATTGGTGCCTGCTTTATTTCCGAGGGGTGGTACATAAGTTCCCCGGCCTTATTCGCCTTGACCTGCCTCGGCGCCTTAGGTGTGGCCATGCTATTTGAATTCGTATGTCGTGTCTCTAGAGAATGGGAGCGCCACAGATTCGCCAGAGACGTCGGCAATCCTCGAGAATTCTATCCTCACATTCCTGGTATTGAACTTGCCCCCCTTCAACCCGCTGCCGCTCAGCCTGTCCCAGCCCAGCCTGTCCCAGCTCAACCTGCGGATGCTCAGTCCGCTCGATCTGCTCAATCTGCTCAATCCGCCGGTGCTCAACCTGCTGATGCTCAGCCCGCTCAACCTGTGGCCGCTCGGCCTGCTTCCGCCAATAACCGCGTTCCCCCCTTTTTCCCCAGCCGCGTGGAACATGCCTTGATCAAGTCTCTATTGCACGTGCTTCAGGTGGCTATTGCCTACGGTCTCATACTAATGGCTGTTTCCTTCAATGGTTACGTCATCCTTTGTATCGGCACTGGCCATTACCTTGGTTGCTTTCTCTTTGGACGGGATCCACTGACCGAGACTAACAAACCCAATGCTTATCAGCGTGTTTTCCAACAGCCTGTTATTTGCTGTGATGTTTAGGAAATGTGGGATGAGTTCAAAAATTGGGCAACAATACGTTGGAGGAGGTTTAAGAATTGCTTGGCTGCAAGCTGGTAGAGGAGACGAGGTGCTTTGAGTGTGCGCGTGTGCGGGTTATGCTGTATTCTTTATACTTAGCATATAATAAGAGGGTCTGATTGCATCAATATGTGTTGACGTGACTGTGCTCAGTTTAGAATACCTTTGCTCAGTTTAGGATACCTTCTCTAAGCATAGGATAGCTTTGGCTGAGTTTATGTTGACATTTGACACAACATGCAGCAAAGGTATCCTAAACTTATACTAAATTAATAAAAGTCTCTTTGTCATTTAGGATCAAAGTCTGATGTTGTCTTGCTCCCCGAGGCCCGGTTCGCTGCGGCTAGTCAGAGCTTTGGGTGTATGTCGACAATGGTGGCCTACCAAGAGGCCTTCTTGGCTTGATCTCGGACACCGGTGTCTTGCTTATGGTAGTCCCCCAATCTACTAAACTAAACGGGACATTTACGTCTCCTGTTTCATCAAGGGGAGGAAAGAAAACTTGAGACCTCAATCCTAAGTGATAAAAAGACTTAGGTCGGTAACTTAGCATAAGTTTAGGATAAGTTTAGGATACCTTTTATGGAGTTTGTTTTACCACCCTAAACTTAGGTCTTGTGTTTTCTTGTTCCCTAAGGGAAGGGTCAAGGATGGTTACAAGGACCGGCCAGTTCGTCAATAACTTTATATCAATGTTCGTTGTCGTTTTCAATGGATGAGAGACACGTGAATGCTTGGCAGTCTTCATTGCACAATTGGATATTTACACCATTAACTTGATATCTACAAGAAGAGACACGAACAAGTATCGAGATGGTGTGAGATATATGCAGTAAAGACTGTCCATGCTCCTCTTGTGAAGGATGGGCAGGGATAATATCAAACATCCTCAACACCACATAATTACGTAACTACCGGCCCACAAGATCATCTTGGAGCTTCGTGCAACAACACCAACAGGCTCCTCGTCGTTAGTGGCCAAGGCAACCTTGGTAGGTATGCCATGTTGTAAATGATGGCGTCATTTGACACTGCAGCCTAACACTCCGTGCCGGCCGATTCAAGTCCCTTCGCTCCGCCCCTGAGGCATCAACACTCTTCCACCAGATTCTACGTAATGCTCGTAACCCCGGGAGACGGACTGGCAGTAAGCAAGGGAAGAGTGTCTGACTACTGTGCATGAAAGGTTTGTGAATTATTGATTTGTGGTTGCACAATGCTCGAGTGTTTGCCCTGCCCTAAACTTCCCACCAAACGAGCTCACCAGTGAAATAAACAGTGACTGCTGGCTCGATGCATTTGTTCTTGGGTGTCGAGGAGTGAGATTGGCGAGGGTATGGTAGGGAGAGTGTACATGAATGGATTTGCCTAGTAAAACACGACTAAACTGGGCTTGCTTCAATGGGGTGTCCACGGGAAAAGGACTGACAACACTGCTCAATTTTAGACTTCAAGCGCACTGAGCGGTGACTCAGAAATATCAGTCAGATTAAGCAGATTCTAGGGAACGTAGGGATATAGAAATGAAGGCATTCGCGTCAGAGATGGTCAAGTTTGGGTACAGCTGATGTATTGTGCGTGTCTCGAAGAGACAGCCTTGTTAAAACCGCTTCATCTACTGTACTACTGGCACCGTTCAAAGTCATAGCCCCCTCTCCAAACCCTAAAGACCGTTCGTCATGAATCTCGTAAAATGCGTAAGTTCGTGGTCGTCATAGTAGAATCGGCGAGTTAGATGAGGTTGTTGATCGGGTTGTCGTTCTGGGTCTGGGTGCCGTCCCAGATTCCACCCCCATCCTTGGCAGCGTCCTCAGCCTCCTGCTTCTTCTTGAGTTGACGTGCCTCCTCGACGGAGACACCAAAAGCGGTGGTGCGAGGCAGCATGTCTGCGCCGTACATGCTGCGGCGCGCAGCAACCATGACATCCATGGAGCGCTCAATGCGATGCTCAGTACCCTCGCTATTCAAACATAGGTTAGTTCCGCCATGGGTGGACGACGAGGAGAGTTGAAAATGAACTTACACTCGGTGAACCTGAGCGAGTCGCTCCTCGTGAGCGACGTTACCGGCAGCGGCGGCGTCTTTTTTCAGTCGGCGGCGGATCTTGAATTTATTCTTGATCTTTCTGATCTTGAACATGAGCTTGGCGGCCATTCCCATCGTGAATGAGATTGCTGGATACAGAGGGTATGCTGAGGGCAAATGTGAGATGCTGGAAGGGGAGACAAAGGAACGTGAAGTGAAGTGACCCCGAGGGTAACAACACAAAGAGAAGGGCGACATACCTTAGAGGAAGAGCAAATTTAATCAAGAGAGCAGAGTGACCTCAGGTTGAGGGAGGAAAGGCTGTGTGTTTGGTCGCGGTCGCGAGTGAGCAAGTGATGTTGACCTGAAGAAGAGAAAACAAGTCTGCGGGGGAGAAATGTTGGGTTTTTATAGCCAAAAGATCTAGCGAGTGATTGCAAGTTCAGTGGGCTCTTTCAAGCTTCAGGGCCATCAGTTTCTGGTGCAGCAGTACGGCAGTTCTATTTCTGATATCAAAGGGGAGAGTGTGGGAAGCTCAACTACGCACTCACTGATCCTGAGCCCAACTTTGCGATGCACGCTTCCAAAAAAAAATGGACAAGTTGCATCCATACGATGCCAAACTTTGCATCGAGTTTCATGGTTCTATCTCTTATATCAGAGTTGTGAATATCAAAAAACCATGTTGCAGTTCCATGAAGCTATTTCCCCCTTTTTGGGCATTTCAGCGCACGTCCTGCCAGGTGGTTCCCAAACGGCCCGCACAAACAGTGGGACTCTTCGAGTTTTTGAGGCCGGGTACCTGACTAGACCCCTTATGGACGGGGGACTCGCGTGCCATGGTGGGTAGGGCTGGGCACAGGGATGCCACCAAGTGCCGCCTTGGCCTTGGGAGGTCGTGATGCCTGATGATCCTCGAATACAGGATTAGTTCTTCAGGACTGGCTCTCCTTCAGCACACTCCGTCTCATCACGAACGTAACGATCGACTGCAGTCGCTGCATCTTCCTCGCCGTCGAGAACATCCAACCAGTGTCCCTTCACGCCCTCCTTCTCCAACACCAAAGCCATGACTCTCGCGGTTGATGCTCGAGTGGTCATGCCTCTGGCTTGCTTTGTCTGTCCCAAGAGCACTCCCCCTTCGTCTTTGTCGGTGAGACCACCAGGGCGGACCGATACAGCGGTCAAGCCGTCTCTCTTCCTGGCTTCAGTGACGAGAGCTTCATCGGCGGCGGTCTTGGGCTCATAGTAAGGACCCAGGAAAGTTGAGTTGACCTTCTTCCAGCCTTCCCAGTCTTCGGCAGTCCACCAGGGAGCTTGCTCGCGTCGAGCGCCCAAGTAAGAGACCTGTAGATGATGACCGACGGACTTGTTGGCGACTGAGGCCTTGATGAAGAAGATTGCAGCATCACGATCGATGCGGATGATCTGGAAACACGTCAGTTACACACAACAACTCACGATCGGCAAGAGCGCTTCTACCGTGTCTTGATCAGTTCCTCTTCCAGGGCCTGTTCACTGATCAGCGTACACTTCTCACAGCTACCGGACCAAGATCCAACCCACCAGCGCTGAAGACAACAGAGTCCGGCTTCACTTCGTCAAGAATGGCGGCGGCCTTCTCCTGACTATCAACTTTGATGAGATCGTGAACCAGGATCTTGTGGTCTCCCGGCAAGCCCTCCGAGATCTTCCTCAGGTTATCGATCTGGTCAGGGTTACGGATCAGACTCGTCACAGTCCAAGATTTCTTCAGCAGGATGACCGTGAGAAGCCTGCTGATCTTTCCATTGCCTCCGAGCACAAGAACATGACGGTTGGGAGCCATTGCGTTGGTTGCGAGTATCACGATTGGGTTTGGAAGTTGGAAGTTTGTATAAAACACGCAAGGGACAACAAACACGACATGTATCCAAGGTACCTAGTACATATCAGCTAAGTCCAGGACCCTGGCACTTCTCCCCCTTTACTGACCAACCACGACACAGACTACGGACTTCGGACTTGTCCATGACGCGAGCAGCTCCACTATTTGTCTTAACGGGACATCACTTACAAGGAAGGTACAAACCGTCGAACTACACACGAGAAAATACTACATCACGAGATATGAGCATGGAAGAGCCAATGGCTTCAATTAGCGGCTAGGAACTACAAGAAACACCATTTTCGTCGGTCATTGCTCATTGCCAGCTTCTGCCTCTCCTTGCTCGGGCACAAGAGTTGTCCCAGATGGACTTGGTTCCTGGTGATGATGGCGGCGATGACTATGCTTATGACCGTGGCGGTGACCATGGCAATTTCTATGCCGATGTCGATGCCCATGACTATGCTCGTGGCATCGCCTTCGCCGTGGCGGTTCCGGGTGGCTAAAGCAACATCCCATGCTGATTGATGGACACCCTAGTCGAGAGAGGCGTTGGTATCCGTTTCGTCAATTGGAAAGCAAATGTAGAGTCGTAAGGAATATCGACTTGGAAAAAATCAAGTTTGGCGGCCTTTGGCTAGGGACTTTATACTCTTTTCTGCAGTAGCTCATATAGACAGCCAACAGCTGTTCAATACAACCACTGGATCAGTATCCTCATAGATGGAAGTATGTTCTCTTACTCAGTGTTGCATAACCGCCAAGATTGAATGTTGGTGATCGAATATTCGGATACGCTGTCATGAGAAGCGTTGCTATTAGACCAAGATTATGATCCGCCATGGCCTGGCGTCTATCCTAAGTTGTAATTCCCCTCAGGGGCTTCGAAACCTGGAAGCACCGAAGACCCAGACCTTCCACTGTGCACAGTGGGCCTTCAAGTATTTTGGATTTTATAGACTACCACCCACAGGGGAAATAAGGACAACTGAGATTAAAGCCAACACTAACAGGACAGCATTAGTCCTCGGTGCTCAGATACATCCAGACGACCTATTTATGACCGAAGAGCTATGTAGGAAGACATGACCTTGATCATGAACCTTGTGTTGACTCCCACAACACTGAAATTGAAAAACTTGCTAACCGCATCTATCCCAGAAATCAAACTCCTACCCAAGAAAGAAATAACCCGTCGCTACGATACCCACGATCTATCCCTGATCCCAAAGAAACCCAAAAGCCCCTTCCTCGAACCGTATACGTCGAAGCGTCGTCCAAAGAAACCAAAACTCCTCGCATACAGAACGCCGATCCCATGTCAAGTTTTGCCCTCTCATCCAGGGGCTAGTCACTGAGCCTGCTCAGGTCTGTCGGGCCATCACGTCTGGATCATAATTAGGCCGTAGTCGGTCTGGTACGGTGATTGAGGACTCAAGGTCTCACTACGAGGTTCTGTCACGACCCGAGTTAGGAGAGCGGGTGCTACTCTGGGCTGCTTATCGCTCAGAGGCGCTAGAAAGTCTGGAGGAACGAGTCTCGGAGGCTTCTTCGCTTTCGTGGCTGGACTCGAATTCCAAGAAACGCTCGGAATGGCCTTTTGGACTACCCCAGACAGCGCAGATGGAGTCTACACTAGACTGGAGACTGTCAGTATTTCATGCAAGTCCAATAAGTTCTGTCATTGATAGAGTTTCAACCGCTGACTAGGTAGTTTCACTTACACCTCTCCGTTTCACATCCATCGGAGGCGTTCTACGGAGTGACCTTGGAAGAGTCAGCAACAAGAATCAAACCACGGCCAGTCTCCGCGACTTACTCTATGTAGAGAGCACGTAGATCTCGGAGCTCGCGAGCATAGTTCGACAGTTCATCATCCTCGAGTTGACGCTGATACTCTTCGACCATTCGTGGAGAAAAAGGCGATTGGAGAGGTGAGGTCTCGCCCATATGATCAAAGTCGACTTGGACCGTGGTACTGTCGGTGCTATTGCCAGAATACGTCGAACTGTTGTCTTGAAGTTCGCTGGAGTCAGAGTCCGCGGAGCTCGTCTCTGAGCCTCTGTCACAGGTTGAAGAGACTTCTGAATCCGAGCTCGTACTTGAACTTCTCCTGCCGCCGTCCTTCTGGCTTCGAAGTGAAGAAATGGAACGAGTCATGTTGGTAGTGTGGTGATGGCAAGGCTTGTGACTCTGATGGTGAGCCTATGAGTCTGATTCTTCACTTATATCGTCTTCGAGATTCTGGTAGATGTCCACAAGAGTGATGAGATGAGGAACAAGAGTTGTCGCTGTGCTGAAATGGAGGTTTTATAGCCATTCTACGACTCATCAGAAGGCTTGGATTCATGCATGGTTTCTTTCAAAAGTCGTTTCTGCAATATGACTTTTGAGATACAGACATGTTTGCAAGTCAGGTCTTTATTCATTCCGCTACCCGATGTAGTGTGACCACGACCTTGCGATATAAATGTACAACTTCAAAGAAAACGCCGCTTGCTCCTTTCTACGAACCTATACAAAACCAAGAATCGCAATGCGGAAGGCATTCACCTCTCGGAGGGGAAAAGTGAAGATAGTTGGTATACCGATCCATTGAATTTCTTCGACTAACAAAGCTACAGTTTTCATCCTTTCACTTACCAAACAACGCCAAAGAAGAACACGCGCAACCTTTCAACCAAGCCCGACTGAAAGAACCGATCTTCCCAATCACTGCTTCAGACCCCGAAGAGCATAGAGCTCCTGAGGCTTGCCCTGCGAATCACAGCTCGAAAACTTCCACCACTTTCCGTACCACGAACCCGCGATATTTGTCAGACCCCAAGAGATAGGCGCAGGCATTGGAGGCCAGTTAGCCCACATACCCTCCTCGGCGGTTCGATCCAAGTTCAGGAGGAAGAAAGGCACAACATCGAGAACGCCGGCCTTTGTGACTGTCTTCTTGCCCCATGTCTTGAAGGTTAGGCCGGCGGCAGCGCCTTCAGTGGTGTCTTCCTTGGGAGCCTTGGGGTGGTTTGAAAGAGCGGCGATGGTGGAGATTTCACTGTGGAAGTGATGCTCGAAAGGCTCCTTGAAGGCATCCATAAGCTTAATAACTTGAGCGCCGTCGAGATCAGTGGGTGAGGCAAGGTTAGAGAGATATGTGTTGAACTCGGCGAGGGGCGCAAGGAATGACTCTGAGGTCTCGGTGTCAATGACAAAGTACTGATTGAAGATCAGAATTCTTACCATGCTCATAATGGGTCTCGTCCCAAACTGGCTCGTCATCAAGAAGCTCTTGGACCTTGGGGAAGAGGTTGTCCTCCTCATCGTCGTGGTGCGATTTGACAAACTTGAACCAAGTCTGAGAATATCCAATGAAGTCAGCCTTGTCGACGTCCTTCACATGAGGAGCTTGGAGGTAGATGGAATTAAAGCCACGAATAATGGCATTGTGCAAAAGCGCCATGTGAGTGGCGCCTGTGGTGAAGAGATCGGTCTACCAGATTGAATAAGTCAGCATTGCCAATTACAACCCAAAGCACTTGAGTTCAATTGACTAACCTTCTTAGTTTCATACTGTGGTGTTGTCACCAGCTTCATAGGTCCATCAGCCCATGGCTGGCTACCAGCCGGTGAGGCAGACATATTAAGATACGGCGAATTGGCGATAAACACAGCAAGTCCAGCAAAAAAAGCCTGAGCTACAATGAAGAGGAGGATACGTTGGCCAGGCATGATGAAGGACACGAGAAGAGAGGAGAGGGAGGGGAGATAAATGCGACAGAACAGGTACAACGAGGGACACGTTTGTCCGACTTGAGAGTGAGACAGCCACTCAAGATTCAGCTTCTGGGCTCACTTCTTGATGGTTCGATAGCTCGTCATGTCATGGGAGCTCATGCGGGTGTGGGTGGGAGCTGATTAAAAGGAGATTTGTTATTGGGTGAAACACGAAAGACCCTGGAGCAAAGGGGGACCAAGGGGGTAGCAGACGGACCATTTCGAAGACCGGACCCCGGAAGTTCGGACTTTTGATGTGGGGCCGGCCGGGGTTGTTGTTCATGATGCAAGTCCTCGGAAAGAAGATATCATGGCGTCTCATGAAGTGTGAGTGTCTACCTACACATACAGTGTAGTATCACTCTGAGGGGTCTGGTACAAGAGTAGACAAACGAAATATGACTAACATTATCAATAACTGTATCGCTGCGCGTTACATTCAAAACTCCATTGCCAACCTTCAAAGACGCCATTGACAAGATGCCACCAATTTTACATTCTATGTACATCAGTTCTTTTAAAGTCCCGTAACTCCCCCTAGGCAAATGCTCCAACGGCAGCCATCAAGAGTGCACCGGCACAAACAGCCATGTAAGCTTGTAGCCTCCTCTTGCCCTTCAAAATCTTGTAACTCTTCTCTGTTAAAAAGTCCTCCGCCAACAGTTGCACAAGGCCAGCATACAGCAGCAGCCCCGATGACACGGCGTTCATGAAGCCAACCACGAGCAGACCTCCTGCGCTCTTGGGGTCGTACATGCGATGCACGATAAGACCAATTGCTTGACCGATCGGTGTTGTGGTTCCGTAGGCGAGAACCATGAGCCATGGCCGGAGAGATTTGCGGGGGAACTGAATGGCGGCTATACGACTACCAAGGGCGAGGCCTTCGAAGGTTTGGTGGAAGCTGATAGCGACAAGGAAGACTACGAAGGCGGGGCCGGTAGCGACGGAGATGGCCATACCGATGAAGACGCTGTGAAAGAGAATTCCGGCCTCAAGCAAAAGGCACTGCAGTAGCTTTCTTTGTTGCTCCTCGGGGTTCTGTGGTCCGGGAGACATTGGCGTCATGGGTGTCATTGGCTCCTCCTCAGCCCCAGCTCCCTCAGGCTTGAGCGACGCATAAGGTCCGTGTCGGTGTCTTGTGCTGCTTGACCCAGCTGGTTCAAGTTCTTCCATATCCAAGTCAAGATCCGAGTCGTCATCGTTGAAATCATCGTTAAGCTTCTTGCCCTCCTGTCCCACCAAGGGTGAAGATCCGGGGAGAGGCGACACGCCAGCAACTAGCCCCTGACTCTCCATGTTCTCAAGATGAATATCCGGCGGTCGCGGTCCGTGCCTCCTATCAGACAGTCCAGCTGCGTCCATCATGGGCAGCTCACTCTCGTGTTCATCGTCCGAGTCAAAGTATCCATGATTGTGGGAGTGAGAGTGACCAGCTCCTCGGGCCGTAAGGTACGATTCGATGCCGACGACAATGATAGCAGAGATCATAGCCACAAAACCTGGAAACGGCGTATATCCCTTGCTAAAGAAATCGGGGAGGCATGGGTCGGTCATGGACTCGAAAGCGGTCGGGAGGAGGTGGACGAAGGCCGTCGCTAGAAGGACACCGGTTCCAATGTGCTGGCAGTAGAATATCACGGTTTTCTGGCCTCGGCCGCGCATCGTTCGTCGCGAGAAAAGAGGGAATGCGCATGCTGGAAAGTTATCAGTAACATGTCAAAGCTTTCAATTGAACAAACCTACCTAAAGTGCTGAGGGTCAAGATAAGTATCAATGCAAATACATGCGCCGAAGTATCATAAGAGCCCTTTGTCCTCGAACCGCATTCTGGTTTCTCACCGTCATCTTTGCGACGCTTCAACTCGGCGAGAATCAAATCTGTTGGAATTGAGGCCCACGACTCCCCTAGAAATTGTCAGTAAAGGGGCTCAACTAAAAAATCATGAAGTGTAATACCTCGGGGCACCTCTAAATGGGCGCTCATCTTTTGACCGTAACTACCTGGGTTCCCTATAATTGCTGTTTTGTCGACAATGGCATCGCGGGAGAGGACACGATTACATGGAGGTCAATGTGTGTGTTGTGTCTTTGGCGTGTGCTATTTTTGTTTGCGTCACTGTTCTAGTTAGGTAAGTTGAGTTGGAGTAGACGCAGACTCACATGTTTTGAGTTTGTTTGACCTGTTCCTTTCTTGCAGGCGCATAATCCTCGGCTGATGGTTTCAAGGGGCATATTTGTTTGTTTTACCAAGGGATGAAGCAAGGGTTGTGAATAAGAAACATCAATAACCTCCTTTGTTTCCTCTTCAGGTATGAATAGGGAGGGACTTGTTGGTATCTTTAGATACCGGCCAATTTGAGTCTCTTGTTGCTTCATGGTGATGTGATGTACATCTAATGGCGCTATTCCTTTAATAGTGCCGGGCTCCAACTCTGCAGCTGTCAATGGCGATCGTTCAGGGGCCCCAGGTGATGCTCCAGTTGGGGGATCCAACAAGACACAGGCCAGACTGAGGCCTTGCAAATAACCACAGACTGAAATACGTGACTGAACCTAACTACGGTAGTTTTTCGACATTTAAACTAAGTTCTGACAGACTTTTTAAGATGTTTCTTTCAATATATATAAACATTGCATGCAAGTGTACTTCTATTATTATCGGTTAACTATTAGTGACCCTCCCGGAACTTAGGAGCGAGGAGCCGACGTTCTCCACTGAAGCTCTGGAAGGGGACACTTCTATTTAGCCGATAGGTAACACTCACTGACCTCACCTTGTATCGTACTTCTGTGCACAAGACACAACTTTAGAGTGCAACTCAAAGTCATTCCAAGCTTAGACAAACAGGCAACGGCTAATAAAACAGCTCCAGAACTCGATCCGCGAGAAAAAGCCATATTTAACTAACTACCTCGAGACTTTTAAGGCTATTCACTGGAAAAGCTCCGTCTGATCATCGGAATAGCCTCGGATCGGTACCACTAGCATCGATAGACTCACCACTAAACCAAGGAACCACCTTGGCCGCGATCCAATGGCACAACACGGCATCCTACACAGATGCACGTAAAGCGGGTACTCAATGGCCACATGAGTGCCGTTCTTCGGTTGAACGACGGATCACTCGGGTCATGTACATGCGAGTTCACTATCCTGGGGAAATCGTCATGGCGTTGAGGGGTTGGCCATCGTGCTATTAAAGAGCTGCCTTCTCCTCGTTTCACAAGATGTGACTTTCCTTCACTCCTCTTCAGTCAATTGACTTCTCACTGTCAACATGGCCTCTGTTGATATCCAGTCCATCCTCTCTTCCCTCACTCTTGAGGAGAAGGTATGTTTCACTTACATCATATCATTAACATACCCTCAGTCAACTAACTAATGACTTCACTCACAGATCTCACTCCTCGCTGGAAAGGACCTTTGGGAGACAGTCCCCATTTCCTCCAAGGGCGTTCCTAATGTCAAGGTCTCAGATGGCCCCAATGGCGCTCGAGGAGCTGCCTTTGCTGGCGGTACATCAGCTGCTTGCTTCCCTGCCGCTTGTCTGATGGCATCAACCTTTGATGTCAACCTTGCGAAGAGGATCGGCACTGCCCTCGCCGAGGAAACACACTCCAAGGGCGCCCGGTGTCTTCTTGCACCTACCATGTGTCTTCATCGTCATCCCCTGGGCGGTCGCAACTTTGAATCGTTCTCAGAAGATCCTTTCCTGACTGGCAAGATGGCCGCTAGAGTTGTGGAGGGTCTCCAGGACAAGGGTGTTTCGGCTACTATCAAGCACTTTGCTGCTAACGAGCAGGAGACTGAGCGCTTGACTGTTGATGAAACCATTAGCGAGAGGACCTTGCGAGAACTTTACCTCCGACCATTTGAGATTACAATCAAGGAGGCCAATCCCTGGGCTGTGATGACCTCTTATAACCAGGTCAACGGACACCATGCCGACTCCAACGAGTTCCTGCTCAAGAAAGTCCTCCGAGGCGACTGGGGATGGGATGGTCTCGTTATGAGCGACTGGGGTGGTGTCAACTCTACAGCTGAGTCTCTCGAAGCTGGTCTAGATCTCGAGATGCCTGGTCCTACCCGTTGGAGGAAGACCGAGGATGTCATCGCGGCTATCAAGGCTGGCAAGACTTCCGAGGAGACCATCGACGAGCGTGCAAAGCGTGTCCTCAAGTTCCTCGAGCATCTCAACTGCTTCAAGGACCCCAGCATTCCTGACGAGAAGGCTATCAACAACCCCAAGCATCAAGCTCTTATCCGAGAAGCTGGATCCAAGGGTATTGTTCTGCTGAAGAACCAAGACAATGTCCTTCCTTTGTCCAAGGACAAGGTCAAGGGCAAGAAGATTGCCCTGCTAGGCCACGCCAAGATTGGTCTCGCTCATGGTGGCGGTAGTGCGTCTGTCAACGCTCACTACAAGGTCACTCCCTGGGATGCTCTTCACGAAGCTCTCGGTGACAGTGCAGAGTTCTCTTATGCTAAGGGTAAGCATATCCAGAAGCGAAATCTTTGGTAACGATAGCTAACAGGCCATAGGAGCTCACACATTCCGTATGCTTCCCCCCATTGCCGAGAACGTTGTCGACTTGGACGGCAACCCCGGTTTTACTTTCAAGATCTTCGAGCCTGGCAACCCTGAGCCTATTGAAGTCAGACCTGCTCATCCCGACTCTGAAGTTTCCGTTTTAAGCAGCTTTGGTTTTAGCAACAAGGATGTCACCCTCGAGGGTACCTTCACAGCTCAGGAGACCGCCAAGTACTACTTCACCGCCTCTGGTCTAGGACCGAGTAAGCTTATCATCGACGGCAAGGTCGTCTTCGAGCAGAAGGAGAACTCCAAAGATGCGATGGGTTTCCTGTTCGGCGGTGATAACCCTCCTGAGTTCAAGGTCTCCTTGGAGGCGGGACGCAAGTACAAGCTCGCTATGCACACTTCACCCCCTGCTGCGAAGGACGGAGAGGATCTTGATCTTGGCATCTTGGAGGGACGAGTTGGTCTGCGAGTAGGATATATGTCCGAGGCGGAGCATGACTATGACCTCCTCTCGGAAGCTATCGACGTTGCCAAGGATGCCGACTATGCCATTGTCTTCACTGGTCACGAGCCATTCTGGGAGACTGAGGGCCAGGACCAAGTCAGCTTTAACCTGCCCAAGGACGGTAGTCAGGACCGCCTGATCGCCAAGGTTTCTGAAGTCAATCCCAACACCATTGTCGTCAACTCGACTGGCGTTTCTATTGCTATGCCCTGGTTGGAAAAGATCCAGGGTCTGGTCCAGACTTGGTTCCCTGGTCAGGAGGCTGGCAACTCCATTGCGGATGTGCTGACAGGTGCCCAAACCCCTGAAGGCCACCTTACCTGCACATTCCCCAAGAAGATCGAGGACTGCCCTGCATATGGCAACTTCCCCGGAAAGCACGTTGACGGCAGACTGAGGGTGACATACGGCGAGGGTGTCTTCATCGGTTACCGCTACTTCGATTGCCTTTCCGCCGACAAGGTCAACTTCCCTTTCGGTTTCGGTCTCTCGTACACCACATTCGACTACTCCGACCTGGAGGTAAAGGAGTCTAGCGGTGACTACAGTGTCAGCGTGAAGGTTTCCAACACGGGCAAGGTCGTCGGCGCCATCGCTGTGCAAGTCTATGTGGGAGCCGCTCAGACTGCGAAGGGTGATCCTCTGAAGCAACTGGCTGCCTTTGAGAAGGTTACATTGAAGCCTGGTGAGAGCACAAAGGCTGAGATACCTGTCCGTGCTCGTGACTTTGCCTTCTTTGATGAGTCGGCAAAGAAGTGGGTGGTTAAGGGTGGTGATTACAAGTTTATGATTGGAAGATCTGCTGGTGATATTGCTCTGGAGTCAAAGATTGCTGTCGAGGAGAAGTCATTCGACCCATGATTACAGATATTTAAAAGCATGTGTAGCGTTGTTAAATTGAATTCAATTAAATCATAAATCAATCGCTGAATGCTGCCTCGCTAATTTTCACCACGAAAGTAGCATTGGTGTGAACTGTGAAGTTTGTTGCAAGTGAGTTATCTGGGTGGTTTTGCTTACCCTAAAGGCAATGTATTTGACAAATTTACACAACTGGATCCTAAAAATTTAAAAAGTCAGGTATACATTTCTCAGAATATATATGCCTTCAATAGTAAACTTTTATCATCCCTCCAAATCACAAATACTTGTGAGTGTTGTTTCGTGGATCCTCAGTCAGTAGCTATCCGGTTGTCTACCAGCTTTGGCGTCTACCCGGTCCATCAAGCAAGAATAGTCTTCTTCATAAATACATCATGATAGCAAATCCACAGTTTTCTAGTCCGTCTCACTGAACCAATGGCCCTTTCTTCAGAATTACTATATTGGGTGAAAGACATTTGTAATCTGACCCGTGATGTTGCCGTACAACCTTAATCCGGGGTAAAAGTTCCGGGTTGGCCTGCATCCCGTCATCATCAACTAGCCACGATATAAAGTGCATATCCTCTTACCTCCAACCTGCACTATACAATCATTTCCAAGTCTTGATTCAGAATCGTTGCTACATAAATTTAAAAAAAATTGGCTACAAAGCTACACTCTCTTCTCTAAAAAGTCACATCATGGGAGAAGACGGCCCGCAGGACACCCCGCAGAAGCAATGGTGGGAGGAATTCCCTGAGCCAAAGGCCGAATGCCCTCGAACGGACCCTTCAATTGTCGCAAAGCTCATCGAAGTGAATGCAGCTTCTGGAAAGAATGCCCACAGGGACTTTTTGCTGGTCGACGTTCGAAGGACGGACTGGGAGGGCGGCACCATAGCTACATCCATCAATCTCCCCGCTCATACGTTGTATCAGACTCGTCCTCAGATCTATCAGCTTGTCAAACAGGCGGGTATCAAGAGGATCATCTTTTATTGCGGTAAGTCATCGCCTAAGTAGCTGAGCCGGTCTAGTGCTCACTATTACCCAGGAAGCTGCGGTAGTCGAGGCCCTCGATGTGCTGGTTGGATGCAGGACTACCTCGATGAAGTTGAAGAGACAGAGATCAAGGCTGAAATTCTAATTGGAGGTATCAAGGGTTGGCAGAAGGCGTATGCTGGCCAGTTGATGGACTCATATGACGAGAAGGCCTGGGAGAAGAAGGAGTAAGGTAGTGTAGTGTTTGGCTGAACATGGTGTAACATAACAATTCGAGGATATCTTTCCTCTCTTGATATCTAGTAAGATGTGACCCAAACAAACTGCCCTCAAGGACTTGTCTCATTTTCGACCTTAACGCCAATAAAGATCACATAATTCCCGTCGTCTCTTCCAGTGTTTCCGCCATTCTTCAGGTCTATCGTTCTCCACGTCGGTCATCGCCGCCAATTCTTTCGAGAGCCTCGAGCATTACTACCGAGTTACCACGGATGACCTGTCCAAATGTTAGCATTTTGTCTTCCATAAGAGAGCGTCAGGAAAACATACAACCATGCCAATTCTCTCCTTCTCTCCACCATCCTTCTCCTCCACCGCTTCGTCGAGAACAATGTTCAGGAAGACCTGTTTCCGTTAGTTCTGTTTATGCAATCGCACGGATATTGCTCACATCGTAACCTCGGAGGATACCGATGACCTTTCGGCTGCCGTTCAACTGGACGAACAGTCTCTTGTCGAGGTACTGTTTAGAAAAGTTAGCTATAGATCAGCAGCAATAGATCGCAATGCTTCCGCCCGGGAGAAGTGCTGAAGACCAAGCTGAGGAGCATGCGACACGGAAAAAAATCAAGACTTGCCTTCTTCAGCTCAGGTTGTGCGGGCGCCATCTTGAGCAATAAATGGTAGAATAGTTGGATGCTGTTTCATGCGACGCGATCGCGGCCTAGAGCTATCTCCATTTCTCTGGGTGGAAATTCAACATCACGTGCTGATAAGATATCAAGCCAAAACGCACGTCACTTTCATCCGCGTCGCGAACTTTCTGCTTCTCAGTCAATGCGCCGACATTAAAAGACAATCGCATCATGAGTTTTTCTGCCAAACGAAAGGCCAAGGTCATCAAGATCGCTGATGAGGACTCCGGCGAAAATGTGCCTTCAGTAGCAGGTGGCGACAGTGCTGGTATCGATGGTGAGTATTTCCAGAACTTCAAAATGCGAATCTTGCTGATGGGATCAAGGCTGACCCTCGCGAATACAGAACCTGTTAAACCAGTATTTGGCGCAAAAGCTGGCCGTAAACCATTCCGACAGTCGGGGCTGAGGAAGAGTTTCAATCCTGCTGATAGTGAGGGCCTGGGAGACGCACCAGTCGCGAACGACGACGAGGATGATGGACCAGTGGTGGTTCGACCAGCGATTAGTCGGTCAGGATCTTTGAAAGGAAAGAAAAAATCGAACAAATCTTCACGATTGTCCTTTGGTGGAGACGATAGCGCTGCAGGAGATGACGAGACCACCGAGGTATTCACTCCTAAGAAGTTGCCATTGGGGCGAGCATTGGAAAACAGCGCTATCAAAAGAGGACTGGGCACGAAAGGCCTTCCCATGAGGACTATCGGGGATGATGACGACCGACCCAAATACAGCAAAGAATACCTTGAAGAGTTACAATCATCCACACCAAATACTCCACAAAGGCCGTCAACACTGCCACCCGATGATGCCGATCTCATGGACCTGGATGCTTCTGAACTTGAAGGCGCGGTTGTTGTTGATTCGTCAGAGTTCAACCAGCCACAGCAAACGGCTATTCTGACAGAAGCCGAGATTCTAGAAAAGAAGGAACGGCGTAAACGATTAGCTTTGGAGAAGGACTTTCTATCGGTTGAAGATGATGAAGATCCATTTGGTCGCAAAAAGAAGGACGATACACGATTAATAGCCGAGGATGAGGATCTCGGTGAAGGGTTCGATAACTATGTTGAAGACGGCGGGCTTTCCTTGGGCAGACGTGCTGAAAAGGAGAGGCGGAAACAAGATCGCAAGATGATGGAAGAGCTCATTACAGCTGCCGAGGGGCACACTTCAGATTCATCCTCCGATAGCGACGCTGAGAGACGAATCGCATATGAGGCTGCACAGACACGTGCAGGTATGGATGGCTTGAAGAAGCCTCGGAAAGACCCAAACCAGGACTTATTACAAGCACCACCCAAGATATCACCTCTACCAAGCTTGGCGGAATGTCTAGCTCGTCTGCAGACTACGCTGAAGGGTATGGGAGAGGAGATGAAGGGGAAGCAAAACCGTGTTGGGAAGCTTAAGAAGGAACGTGAGGATATTGTAAAACGGGAAGGGGAGGTACAAGCTCTGCTGGATGAGACTGGTAAGAAGTACCAAGAGGCTATGGGACAAGGAAAGGTCGTTGAAGGCAAGGGCGTGGAAATCCCAGCAAATGCGCCCGTGGAAATGGTGGGAGCCAGAGGGCTTGAGACACTTGGTACGCCATCGAGGAAACCTGAGGAAGAAGAGATTTGAGCATAGAGCAGCGGAAACCTTCTAATTCTACTCCTCTGGTACAGGACAGGTGGAATCGCTTGCCATTTATGTTACTTGAATAAGCGAATACCCAGTCAACCTCACGAGAGGCATTGCAAATGTGATCTCTTGCGTGACCTATTATGTAATTCGATGCCGTTGAGGTCTATGAAGTCGTCAAGGTCATATGGCTTAGAGGGTACATCTAAGATATGAGATATATACATAGCACAGCTTCGCGAATTAATCGACTCTCAAAGCAAGTTCTATTCATCGTCGCGCCTGGTGATCGTGACCCAAGAGTCTGAAGCAAAGAGAAAGACGGACGTTTGTGTCTTGATAGGTCTTTCAGCGTTCAATATAGCAAAGTCGTAGCGTTTAAACAACTGGAATCCGTTAGCATAGCTATCTGAGGCGCATTTTATAAGCGTACCTACCTCGAAAACAGCCTTGTGAATCTCCATGAGAGCAATCGGCTTTCCCAAACACGAGTATTTCCCATGTCCGAAATGTGTGTCCAACGCCGCTATCATATCCCTTAGCCTGTCTTCATCGGCGAGTAGCCATCGCTCAGGCCGAAAAACATCAGCATCATCACCCCAGACAAGCCGTGATCGACCAACAGCGTAGAACCCCTGACCAACTTGCGTTCCGCCGGGGACGAAGAAGCCGTTGATGGTATCGCCCTCTGGAGGGACTTGCTTGAAACCGAGACCTGCTACTGGCGGCCACATGCGTAAACCTTCACGAATAACGGCTTGAAGATACGGTAGTGTTTGCGTCTGTGCCCAAGAGATGGGATTGCTGACTGACGAGGCGACCTTTCGAATCTCGGCGATGAGTGAGCGGTATGCGATTGGGTTTGTGACTAAGGAGAGTATGATCATTCGAAGCGCGTGTGCGGTTGTATTGGAACCAGCGATACTGGGGTTGGTCAGTAGGAGGTCTCTGCAGTGTATTGAGGGAATTTACATTGAGATGAATGCTTGTTGGATAAGTTCCTCCTCATTCATGCCGTTGCTGATATGCATCTGCATCATATCTTTCCTCATCGTGATACCCTCGGCTAGTCTTTTGCGAACAAAGTGCCTCGCGAAGCTACAAAGGTCAGTTTGAGCCCCCTGTCACTGATATACAACTCACCCCATCAGTCGCCCGAAGCCAACCTGGTCCTCTTCCCGTGGCAGCAACAGACTTAACGGCCACCGATGAACAACCCTTCCTAGCCAGGGGTAGACAGAGACCAGGTTCAAGACTGGGAGAGAACTTGCATTGATCTCATTGTAATGGTAGAGATCTTCATCTTTGGTCAAGTAGCCGAATGGTTCGCCAAAAGATACATCACCAATGACATCCAGGGCAAAGAACTGTGTCTTTTCGGCAAGGTCAAGAGGTCGTGATTCGCTTGTAGTTGAGAGGTACTTTCGGTCGATGAGGGAGATGAAGTTGACGAGTTGACGATCTATGCCTACCTCGAAGCCGAAGCCTTCATTCTCCTTGTAAGAATACTTGGGAAGATATTAGCATCAGAAGAGCGTCGTGATGCCTGAGTTGACTCACACCTGGTGCCATCTTTGCTCTCATAAATTTATGCTTCGCTTCATCCCTCTCAGAAACGACATTATCAACACCAGGAACTATCCTGCCGCTGCTATAAAAGTCCCCTTTCGTGTAACTGCTTCGCACAGCGGACATGTTGCGCAGCACAGCTGGGTCTGTTGAGAGCACCTCATTGGGACCAATACGAACTAGAGGGCCTATTGATTGTTACCGATTTGACTAGTGATTCGATGACTATGTCGTACCGAATTGATCTGCTGCGTTCTTTAAATGCTCATGATAGCGACCGCCAAGAGCCCCTCGACACTGCCACCATGAAGTCCATCCTGCGCTGGCTGGGCCAGGAATATGGCGGAGGCGAGACCAGCGACGAACAAGACGAAATAGCTGAGCGATAAGTAACACAAGGGTAGCCTGCAGACAGATATTGGTTAGTGACTGATCTGTCAGAAACCCCATGGTTACAGATCAATTGACCGTGACAAGGTGTGTTGTAGGTCTGAATAATGACGAACGTGGACATGCTAAGTAGATGATATGTGACCTGTGACTTACCAGTCTCGATCTGCCTGGATCGACCAAGACCAAGAGCAAGGGAATTGACTTTAGACTAGATTAGTCTAAAGCCCGGCCCGCGTGGATGCCATGAAGCGGCGTAGGATCAGGCGTCCCATTATTTCACCTCTTCAGATTCGTCAAACCGAAGACATTGATAGAAGTTGGCGTGGATAAGGCAGGGTTGTTTCAAGCAAGGGATATAACCGAGAGTAGCACTTCTAGGCTGTCATCAATCAGCATGTGCTGAATGAAGAAGTACAAATGAATCTTCATCGTGATCGAGATGGTTTGATCGTGAAAGTAAACGCATCGGAGAATAACTAAGTAGTAAAAGAACCAATCGCGGGGATTGACGGAAGTGTCCAAAGACGGGGAAGAGATTGAGGCGTTTTGCTTCGATTGTGCTAGCTCTAGGCCCAAGCCCGGCTTTGACTATTAGAGGTATCTTCAGCAGCCAATAGCCTTGGCAGAAAGGAAGACCAAGAAGTCTTAAATAAGATGCTCAGAATTGGTCAGCATGAATTGTATGTAAGATATGAGATTGCAAGGATCTAGATAAGCTTGTAACTTAATGCCATTTTCATCATGCATTAATCGTGTCAGCTAGTGATCCTCCGGCAACGTCGGATCTAGGCAAACGCCATCAAGATCCAACAATCCCGATAAGCAAACTCGTGGCGTTATTCTTTTCTCTCAAATGTCTACATCTCAGATGTCCTTCTTTCTTTGTCCTCCGCTGTAGAGAAGCCCACTCGACATATCACCCATTAACCACGCCCACCAATCTTTGGCCAAGTTCACCCGTCCATACCACGGGCCTTCATCAGTCACCTTTGGCATACGGTCCGCAGCCTTGACGAAATAGCTACTCGTAGCACTGACGGGTAGCTTCTGCGGCTTGCTCTTATCCTTTTCACTCAGCACGGGCATAACACTCGTTGACCCTGTCTTCTCCATTTCCTTGATAACGCTTATCAATGTCTTGGCCATAATGTCGGCCCCGGGTGTCCAAGATGTTGTCACATAGCCCATCACGAAGCCCATATTAGGGACAGAGTCGACCATGCAGCCACGCCAGGCGTAGTGTGAGCCAACCTCGATGGGCTGCCCGTCTACCAACGGGGCTATGCCCCCGAACAGTTGGAAGTACAATCCCGTTGCGGTAACGATTATATCGGCTTCGAGCTCACGACCGGATTTGAGCAAAATACCGTCCTTTGTGACGGTCTCGATTGTGTCTGTCACAACCTCGCAGTTGTCCTGATGCAGAGCCTTAAAGAAGTCCTCATCTGGACACATGCAGAGTCGTTGTTGGAAAGGATTGTACCTGGGGTTAAAGTGAACATTGACGTCAATATCCTTGGGCAGTGCCTTTTGCATTTCTCCCATTAAGACCTTGCGACCCAATGCCGGAAAGTTGAGGAGGAACTGCGTGGAAAAGACCTCGGCCAACACGTCTTTCCAATACACTAACCAGTATGCTAATGAGAATGGGAGAAGGGACCTCAAGCAAGAGTCGAGGCTGGAAGTTGTAGGTCGGGAGATGACGAAGGATGGACTGCGCTGGAGCATAGTCACCATATCTGCCTTCTCAGCAAGTGATGGGACAATTGTGATCGCTGTGGCTCCTGATCCGATGACTGTGACGCGTTTGCCAGAGTAGTCGAGGTCCTCAGGCCACCATTGGGGATGAACAACCTGCCCTCCGAAGCCCTTGAGACCAGGAATTGTCGTCGGAAAAGCCTTGTCGTACGCATAATATCCCACGCAGCTGATGACGAAGTTGGCGATATAGGTCTTTCGCTGACCGTCCGCATCAACTTCTATCTTCCAATTCTGCTCGTCTGTCCGCCATTCGCACGCCAGCATCTTATGTCGGAACCGAATCTTGTTCCTCAAGCCTGCTGCGTCAACAGCTTCCTCCAGATAGTCCACGATCTCGCCCGCCTGCGCCATCTTATGTTTATGTTTCCAAGGATACCATGACAGGCCAAAAGCTGTCATGAAAGAGTCGGATCGAAAGCCTGGGTATCGAAAGAAGCGCCATGTTCCACCAATGGCCGATTGCGCCTCGAGGATCGTGTACGAGCGGTGGGGGAGTCTCTCGTTGAGAACGTGGGCGGTATTAATACCGGATAGACCAGCTCCCATAACAAGAATGTCGTGATGTTCTGTTGGTTCTTCCATTGCTGCGAGGTTGCGCGACGACGATGTTGGAGATGCCGTGCGAGAGATGTGAGATGTTGAGAAGTGAAACTGGTGTTGAGAAATTGCGCTCTGAACCCCTAAGTACATGTGCTTGCTCTATAAGGTGTTAGTCCCGCAGTTAATTGACGCCACAAAGCCATTTTACTGCCTTTGAGCCAGTTGCAGTAAACAAAAGAATCTTATAGCCAGAATCAGCATCGTACGAGGTGTTTAAGGCGTATCTTTTCTCAATTGGGTCTGTTTTTGTCCAAGTCCCCGGTACTGGGATCCCAACTGATCCAGAATTATACAGCACTGATTCTGGGTTTGACGAGGTGCTGTAAAGACACCTACAGGCGGCGGGAACATGTCGTTAAAAGTAGATAATTTATAACAGCCCAAAATATAACAGTCATTCTCTACAGACTGATAAAGCATTCATGTAGTCCATTCCTAGGTTTAATTGAGATCTGACAGGGCAGGGCAGAAAATAAGCATCTGACAGGCCCCGTGGAACAGCCAATCCGTTGGCTTCCCCAAATCCTGATCGACATTATCACACTGTATGATTGGCCAGGCGAAGCCATCTTTAGCCCTCGGTAATAATAAGTACTTATAAAAGTCTACCTGATGAGACTTGCAAACGAAGCAATCGTCAAGATTTGTATATTTCTCTACCAGTAGTCTTGCTGGAGGGGACACCTATAACCATGCATTTACAATCCATGAACTCGATATTCATGCCTCAAAAATCAAACCAAATGCTTTATGAGCCTCGATCAACAGCTCTCCCTTCTCTTTTCGAAAACCCTTTCTCATCCTGGTATCAATCCCCCATTATTATGCATATGAATCAATCTTAACCTCTCGTCGAGCTACTGGACATGCTCGGTGAGTGAGCAGGGCCATATCTCGATACCTCCCTCAGATAATCGGGCGTCCCTTGAGGCTTCATCTGATTAGATCCCCATTTTCGAATTGCCACCTTGTGGTCACAAATGCTGCAGTAGTGAGCTGTGTGAGAGTGCCATTTCCCAACATAAGGAACAGCAGCGCCGGCTATCGTTGTGAATCCGAGGACTGTTGCAGAGACACTAGAGATTGTTAGCTTGAGAAGTCTAAGGAGCTGTTTTGGGGAGCTTACTGTGTCATTTTTGAAGACACCTTCTTCACTCGTGTCTCTGCACGATGCCGGCAGAACGGACAATCCACAAACTTGGGGTGATCTCCAAGCTGATCTAGTGGTGTCACATACGTCACGACCTCGTTGCTTTTGTAAGGCGCCAGTTGCGGTGACTGAGCGACGAAGCTGGGATGTTGTGGCTGGGCATAATCGTTTGAGCCGTAGGGGTACGGTTGCTGAGGCTGCGGTGTGATAGAGGTTGGACGAACTGGAAGCGGAGGTGCAGGTTCATATTTATCGAGTGTTGTGACTGGAATGGGAGCTTCGTTGTATCGTTTGTCTGTTTCTGAGTCCACTGGTATCGGAGCATCGTAGTATTCTGTGGGATTTATGGGTTGATTTGAGTGGGCAACTTCTGGAAGACCTTCATCGTGGACGACGGTGCGAATTACTCTATGCCAAGTTAGCGAATGGAAGTGAAATAGAGCTGGGGTTTACTGACCTTGGAGTCGTAGGACGTTGCTGTAAGTCTGGCGTTTCTAGCGTGTTGGGCTGTGTAGTGCTTTGTATCGTGGCCATATTGTAGTGTGTTGCTGCGCTTATCGCTGTGCTGTATGATGATTCATGAAATCTGACCAGAGCTGTTGAGAAATTGAAGAAGTGAGGTGGGGGCCTAAGGGTCTCTTGTATGCAATGCAAGGAGCTAATTCTAGGCACAGGGAGTAGGATCCAGCGCCTACTACGTCGTGCAGATGATTTGTATGTAGCAAGGCTCAGTGGCTGTGTCTCAGCCCAAGGTTCAACCAACAATATTGCTATCTGTGACGTTGAAGGATTTGGACCATGTTGAATTGGACCGCCGATCCTCTTTTTGGGGGCTGAGGTGTTTTGCATAACGACAGGGGTAAAATGCTTAGCTAGATGCTCGATCCTGTCGCTCTCGCACTCGTTCCCCACTAGTATCTTGGCCTTTTTTGCTAGTGATGACACGGAATTCCGTGTTTACTTCTATCCCCGTAAGGCTGGGGAGATACATAAAACCCAAGTTGATAGTGTAGCCGACATAGATGGCGGTTTCATGTTTTCCTATTAGTGACAACGCTACGAGAGCACCAAGTTTTGCATGATGACAACCAGCATCTCTGTAATGAAGAGAAAACCTGAGGCTGTCAGGTCGTAGCCCAAGCTAACGCCTTGCCAACTTGATATAGTTTCGTGTTCACTAGATGAGCACTATGGTGAGGCTGCTTCGTTTGAAAAAACTGATGCTGCCATTTATCCCTTGCCATCATTGAAAGACTGTCGGGCGCACCGCAACATTGCCTCCTGCATCGACTTGAATAATGGATGTCTCTCCTTGTTGCTCGACGTAGTGTTTGTCTGGCCTTGGGTAGAGTGGTGTACTCATGATGACAGCTCAAAACTCGCCACTTATGCTGCTTCACTTGATTTTCCCGGCCCCCAAACTTGGATGCCTAACCTGGACTCTCCCTCCAATCACCCAAGATTAGGCATATAGTAAAATTAAATATCTATACAATCTGTTAGTCAATAAGTGTTCTGCCGACAAAGTATTTTAGTTGATACAGTTTGATGTCTGAGATGGAATTTATGGCTTATGCTTACGCTCCCGAGTCAGAAACAGGGGTCCATCCATCATTGTAATGACACATGACTGACAACACAATCTACATAATAAGCGGCTGTCCCTGATAAAGAATAAATTCTGTTGGTTTCTTTCAAGATAGTCTCGGGTTACACGTTTCGAAGATCAAAGCTGATTCGTTTATTAAATTCCTCGGCGTAGAACCGAAGATCCTCATCTATGACAGCTCAGCTCCCCACTATTGCCCCTCCTCTTCCCCTCATGAGCTTTGGAGCTCCATGTTCATTAACTGATAATGACATATTCGTGAAGATCCACTTTCATCTTCTCAACTTCGCCTCCATTGTTATACCAGATCATTCATTCACCATCGCCAATAACTCACAATGTCATCTGAGCAATACGTTCTCTTTGATCTCCCAAGCCGAGATCCTGTCGGCGCTTGGTCTCTCAACCCATGGAAGAGTGAGTCAAGCTGCTGCCCCTTATGACATATTACTAATTGTATCATAGCTCGATTTCTCTTGAACTTCAAGGGAATTGACTACAAGACCGAATGGGTACGTCAAGAATCCCTCAGTAGCCGTCTCTCTTATTGATCAATGACCAGCTCGAGTACCCCGACATCAAGCCCACTCTTGAGCTTCAGTAAGTCTTCAATGTCACTCACAGCAACTCGACTAACACTCTTCAGTGTCCCCGCCAACCCATCCACTGGAACATGGACCATCCCAACCGTCAAGTTCCCCGATGGAGAATACATCATGGACTCCAACGCGATCCTCCAGCGCGTCGAGAAGGACCACCCTGAGCCCTCGGTTCACAAGGACTCACCCGTCCTCGCCAAGCTCTTCTCAATCATGCCAAATATCATGGGCGCCCTTCGGCCTGTCTACTTCTACACCGTTCCCAACAACATCCTCAGTGAAAAGAGCGTCCCTTACTGGCACGAGACACGATCCAAGATGGCCGGCCAGCCTATTGATGAGCTCCACAAGGAGAAGGGCGGGCAGCAGGCTTGGGATAACGCGAAGGCTCATATCCAAGAGGTTGAGGCTCTGTTGAAAGAGAACTCAGAGGGACCTTTCTTTCTGGGAAAGACTCCTAGCTATGCTGACTTCGTCTGGGGTGGCTTCTTGATCTTCATGCAGCGTAACAACATCATTGATGAAGTGTACAAGATCAGTGGTGATAGCCAGCTTCACAAGGACCTTCTCGAGGCTACCGCTCCCTGGCACAAGCGAAATGAACACTAAGCCATACAATATGGAAGTCATAGGAACATGTGTTGACGAGATAAACGAGATACAGCTTAGGGAAGTTAAAAGACACAAAATAAACACCCCGAAATAAAACAACTGTCATCAGAGACTAGTTCCGCCATCTTCATCATCAGAGTCCGACTCCTCCAGACTGTTACTCGGCGAGTCCAGACTGAGCCCCGTAACAAAACCCTCGCCCAGTTCCTCAACATCGGGCAGATCACCAACACTCAACTCCGTCTGAACATCCGTATATCGCACCGACATGAGAGGATGAGTGCTCGAGTCATGCCTCTTGCCCTCCGAGTTCCTCATCACCAATATCCCAAAAGCATCCTGCCGAATCTTCTCTATCATCGAGTTGAAGATGCTCTGTCGTCGTGTCTGACCGAAAGTCCCATCGGATTCGTGAAGATCCGGGAACCGCCAGTTGACGTAAAGATTACCGTGGCCTGCTCGAGTGCGGATACCGTTGTGTTGGCCTGCAGTGTCGAAGTAGTAGCGGCAAAGCTGGCATGCCGGCTTACTACTGCCAATGTAGCTCCAGTCATGAAAGAACGCGACCCCTGGGTGATGTTCCCGGGCCAGTCCTCGGTTAAGGGCCATTATCCACTTGAGAACCAATATTTCGCAGTGTACAATTGGCCTGAAAGTAGATTTGGTGCACTGATTTTGTATACGGTCATCCAAGTCGAACATCCTCTGCAGGTTCTCTGCAAGATCGCAATATCTCTGTCGTGAAGCTTCGTTACTGCACATACGCCCGATAATGTTGGAAGCTTTCTCGCTCTTCTTACCAAGGGGGTTGGGCTCTGCCTGGCTGGACTTTACTGAAACAACTTCGAATTCCTGGAAAATATCTGGCCATTCTCGCTCTGCTGCGATGAGATCTTGAACAGTTTTCTTGTAGCTCTGAAGACGCGATATGCTGTGTCGTAACTCTGACCAGCATACGAAGCTCCGGCCCTCGCTGAAGCGACCATTGGTGGCCCGTATGTCGATGTAGCTCTTGACTTCACGGGTAAGAAACCTATCGAGCACAAATTGAATCGTGCTGTAAGTTTCGAAGTCTGGTCCATGATTAGTTGCTGTATGGCAATACACGAGACCAATGGGTCTTACACTCGTTATCGCCCATGTTCCTGAATGTTAAATCCTCAATAGCACTACCAAGAGTCCTCAAACCCTCCTCAACCGAGGTGTCTGTATCTTTTGTTAGCCTTATTCTGCATCTTGGCATATGGGCAGTCTAACTTACCCACTGTGTCTGTTTGCAGCTCGCAGTACTCTAAGCATTCCACAATGTTCTTCGCCTTCAGTACGTTCAGATAGAAGTTGATTCTTGGCGAGTTGAAAGAGAGAATCTTTTTCAAAATGTCACTCTCAGCAGTTGTCTTCTTATCCAGAGGAAATGTATGGAAGTCACATAGACTGGTTAGAACCGCTGTTAGGAGATCTTGCGTATCGCCGAGGTCTCTATCGGATATCTGGTTGCAAGCAAAGACATATTTGTACTTTTCTTCCTCGTCGAGTATTGCGATTGAAGTGACGGTCTTGCCGCCCTTTGTGCTGTCACAGATACTTGCGAGCTTATGAAGAAAGTGATGGTATCGCTCTTCTTCGGCTCTGGGACGTTCTGGGACCTCAGCAGGACGAAGAGCGCCTTGTTCGTGGGTGATCTCAGTGAGAGCCTTGTATAGAACCATGGGCTCATAGAGACGGCGTTTCTGCCTTGACTTGAGCGAGATTATGTCGTCTGTCAACTGTCAGCTATTGTAAATCTCATTGACGAAGGGCCAACTTACCGGTAGTCATGATCGAGTTTGCTAACAAGGGCCTTGTTTGTGCAATAAGCCGGAGTGTATGTTGGACAAGAGCAGCAGAGCAGTTTGCATCTACCAAAGTCAGCCATTATGAGAAAGTCTTGCTCTTATATAGCTTCTGATCATCCAAGACCTCAGGCTTTCAGCTCCCCTGAATTTTTACACTCTTTCAGACCACAAGATCTGCCTTGTCCAAGCCTCATGTCGGAGGCCGGCCGCTTTGGAGGCCCATCAGTCAATCACATCGCATCATGCGGGGTGACCAACAAACTGCATTTCTCCCCAGCCGGCCTCCAACATTCTTGATCGCCTTATCTGACATTTATCTGCATTGGATCTTCCAGCCAAGATGATGAATCTCACCGAATCTGGCCTGTATTTGGGTCGCAAATGTCGGACTAGGCAGAGTCGTGATATCGCGACTTGTCTCATATCCTCGCTTCGCCATTGAGTATTCCGCCTTTCAGGTTCCGGTGTCTTCTATCTTGTTCTCAACTCTCCTCTTTCTCATGTATCAACCAATTTATCTCTTTCAAAAGTAGCAGAGATGAGAATATGCTGTCGGCCCCCAGCCGGCCTCCAAGGAGACTCTTTCAATGAGTATAAATTTACCTTCAATATCCTCTTGAGAGCTAATACCAAGGCTTTCAGATCCATTCCGTGATACTCACAATCCTTCCAGCTCTTCAACAACTCATACCCTAAGAGTTGCCGTATTCTAGACATGTCACGACGAAGCGACCGTTCTCACAGACACAGTCGTTCCAGCAGATCGCACCAATCTCAGCAGGACGACATTCCCATTGATCCCAATCTGGTTTCAGAAACCTCATACCCTGGATACACTGATACCCAGGGCTTTGCCTCGTACAGCCAGGCTGGTCCAAGTCAGAGCCAGTAGAGCGCTGACTCACAAGTCTCTGACTTCAACTCAGGTTTATACGCAACAGCCTCGAGTGCTCCAGAGACTCAGGACCCAAGCATGTTGTATTACATGACGCAGCAACCTGCAACTGTCAACCCCAATGAGGTTTTGCTGAGTTCAGGGTCTGGTTATACAACCCAGAATTACCCCAGCTCTGACCCAACTGCCGATCCTAGTATGTTACATCCATCTCTAGTTGAAACAGAAACAAGCTAACGACATCTCAGCTCTACCAGAGGCTTCATCGTCTACGGCCCAGGGCACAACTCCGCACTACTGTTCAGAATGTGACCGCTTCTTCGGCAGCAATAGAGATTTGAAGTAAGTTAAGTTTGCAAACATGAAACAAAGAATGTTTTGACTAATACGACGCAGCAAGCACATGAAAACCCACAACAAGCCTGTCAAATGCAAAGCCGATCCCAACTGCAACGTCACCAAGGCAGAGCAGCGGGACATGGATCGCCACTACCGAACCTCTCACAGAACCTACGCGGCGAGCAAGGGTATTCTCACCGAGGAGAGGACCTGTGGGTTTGAGGGGTGTACTTCAAAGTTTACGAGGCAGGACAATCTACTCAAGCATTGGAGGAAATTTCACAACTACGAGCAGTAACGGAACGGCCGGTGTTATTCTTTCGTTTCTCCTATCTGTTACTAGCATATGCGGCTTTTCCTTTGTTTGCCATTTGTCTCCTGATTTCAGATGTTTTTGGCCAGCCTACCCTGCCGTACTACCGGAGCGGGCAAAGACGGGGGATCGCTTGAGAAGCGAGTACGGGACCACGTACACACTGATTTGTTCACTCATTATTTGGTATAGTTGCGGTTATATAGATGGAGTATTATGTTTTAGCATGTTTGTTCATTCAGTTAGAACAATGAAATTCTGTTGATTTCTCTTTTCGCTTTCTAGATACCTCCCAATCCCATCCCAAATCTCGCACTTTTCCTTCCCGCCGTTTCGTTCAGATAAACCCAATGCGTCGTCGAAACCCCTTAACCTTGTAGTGTAGAAGTAGAACATGAACATGTATTATGATTTGACAGAGATAATATTTGTCATCAAAGGGAATCTTGTAAGAGATACAACAATAAAGAACAAGATATGCGCCGAACCCGTAACGCCTCATCACTTCCCGTAATCTAACCCATAACCGAGAGATGGCCCGTAAGTAGTTTTATGTTTTTGTTCGTTCAGTTCGGATATGGCTCAAACTCATGAGAAGGGGCAAGTGGCACCATTCGTAGAGATGGCTCCGGAACTGGGGCATCTGGCCTCGCTGCCGTTGATGGAATTTGCCTTTGACGCAGAGCCGATGCTCAGATTATCGACCTTGAACTCCATGTCACCAGTGCTGAAGAGCTCAAAATGCATTCGAGGGGCATCGACCTTTTGAGCCTTGAGGTACTCGGCCATCTCAAGCATGAACTGCTCAGGGCCGCAGATGTAGTACTCGGTAGAGCTGTTACAGAGGTAGAGATCTTCCTTGTCGACCTTGGCAAGATCCATGCGGAAGTCGTGGTCGTAGGTGATACCGTAGACGTCGGACTCGGCAAGATGGGTCTTGAAGATGTTGGTGCGGAAACTGGGACGGTTACGGGCGATGCGTCGGACTTGGTCGTAAAAGGGGACGGAGCGGCGAGAGCCATGGATCCAGGAGACAGGACGGTGAGGCTGGCGCTCGGAGACGGTGTTCAGGATGGACATCATGGGAGTGACACCGACACCGGCGGAGATGAGAACGATAGGAACGTTGGAAGTGTTGGACATGTCGAGGTAGAACTCGCCAGCGGGGTGAGTCAACTCAACGATATCGCCCTCGTCCTTCATGTCGATAAGGAGGTTGGACACAACACCGGGGTTGAGGGCATCACCTCCGAGATATCGCCCGCTACGGGTCATGTGAAGTCCTTCGTCTCGCTTGACGGTGACACGGTAGTAGTCAGGTCGAGGAGCCTCGCTCAGGGAGTACTGACGAGACTGGACGTAGCCCTTGTCGGCAATGGGCACCTGAACAGAGACATACTGTCCAGGCTGGAAAGGAGGAAGACGCTTGCCGTCGACAGGAACGAGGTAGAAGGAGTAGATGTCGTCAGACTCCTCAACCTTCTTCTCGATGCGGAACTTGCGGTAGCCCTGCCACTTGCCAAAGTCACGATAGAGCTGAGCCTCACGACCGATGAGCATCTTGGCAAGCATCCAGTAGGCCTTCTGCCAAGCCTCTCTGACCTGTGGTGTCATGGCAGGACCGAGGACTTCAGCGAAGGCAGCGATGAGGTACTTCTCGACGATACCATAATGCTCTGGCTTGATGCCCAGGGAGCAGTGCTTGTGGCACATGCGTTCCATCTTGGGGATGAGCTCTGTGATGTGGTTGATGTTGTTGGCGTAGCTGAGGATGACGGCGGTGAGGGCACGAGGCTGGCGACCGTTGGCCTGGTTGACGGTGTTGAAGTAGTCGTTGAGCTCCGGGTGATCACGGAGCATGTTACGGTAGAAGATGGTGGTGATGCGCTCTCCGTGGTCGGTAAGGGCGGGGATAGTGCCCCGGATGAGCCTGGTTTGTTGATATGACAGAGCCATTGTGAAGAGTATGAGGTACTACAGTTGGAGTAATAGTAACGAGACTTCTAAGAAGGTTGAGGTTGAGTATGTAATAGACGGAGTCTTGAGAAATGTCGACAATGCTTCGTGTAACTGCTGTATATGTCGAGTTTGGTAGAGTAGCAGATGAGTAAGGAATGAGATGTTGTAATGAAGCAGAGTTCGTCGGTCGAGAGATGGATCTGAGAGGAGAGTCGTCCCCAGATATTATATCCTCCTCCTCCTCCGTCTTCTCCTCCTCATGGCTCATGGCCATGACACAGCAAGTGCATGGCATGGTATGGCATGGATATTGAGATATCACACGCCCCCAGTTGAATTAGAGTGGACGGACGGGGTGATACACCCACAAACAGAGATTACATATAGCCATAGAGAAAAAAAAAAAGAAAGAAAATTCGAGCTTCTCCACAAGCCGTCTATTCCTCGTGGTAGACCTAGCAGTACCCCCAGGCGATAGAGGGTGTATCTAAGTGAGGGCGAAAAGTAAAAAGCGAAGTGGATGGATGTTGGGAAATCCAAGCTCAGGAAGTCGTACGATAGAACAGCTGGGATCCATTGTTAGTTCCCTTTAGGTGGGTGGAGGTTTTTCTGTTAGTGGGGTCAGGCCCTGTAAGCTCCAGGCTCTCCTTGCTTTTGGGAGTGGCCCGGCGGCTTCCACTGAAGGGCACAGTGAGGATGAATCTTTTAGGGAAGTCTTGGCTATGGATATGATCCGAGGACAGAAACAGGTGAGAAACGAGGCTGATCTGGATTCTAGATTCGGTAACCAAATCACAAGAAAACTCTCTTTCTAGTCAACTTTGACTCGATTTGACAGCTCGAGTTAAGGCTTGACGGATATGGCGTGTGGCAAAGGCAATCGAATGTCAGTTATTTCCAAGGCAAGGTACTCAAGTCAGAGCACCAGCCATACAAGGCCAGCTTGACTCAAGTTTCACCTCTAAAACAACACAAAGAATGCCCATCGCTAACTAACTTAGTTCCCTTCCAGTAGCTCTTGATCTCAAAACTCTGTGGAGATCTACAGCTGAGTTACAGCAGCCAGCTAGGCAAGTATATCATCGACCGGGATATCTGCCGTCCACCTAGAAGTCTACAAGCCATGCGGTAGCCACGCGAGACAACATGATGAATGCAACTCAACGCATGGCAACCACATGTTTGAGGAATGGAACGTCAGATGTGACCAACCGGAAGCGAGGGCCCAGAACTTGGGAGGCGCTATTCTAGACAACTGCTTTGTAACACGGCAAATCACAAGAGACGAAAAGCAACCATTGTTCAGGCAAACAAACGACATGTAACTTATTGGCTTTCCACAGCCTGCCTTGGGCTTTCAAGACATTGCAGGTTTATCAGTGACACTCAAATACGACAGGTCATGTACGAAAGGCGGAATATACTGCGAGTACATATTAGACTCCAAGGACGATAAGTTCCGAGATAGAACGAGCGTCTAAACGCTCTGCATATTAAATAGCCGTTAAGAGCAATAAACCTCATCCAAGCTGTTGCTCTCGGGAATAGCATGGCCTCACCTCACCACCAAAAGGACCCTTGCACCCCCAAACTCCCTGTCTACCACATTCCCCCGTAGCGTCCTGTCGGCACTAGTTTCGAGGTTACTTCACCCCAAGGTTCGGGTTCGGTACCTGGGCTCGGGTCTTGACAGCCACCGTAAACTCTGTGTCTGGCAGTGGCGCGACAATAGAGAGTCATTGTGTGTGGCAGGTGGTTTGATTTGTATCATCACCGGCCGGCAGAGGATTGAGCTGAACCCCAACAACGACGACACTAAAGAAAGCTGACAGTTGGCTGATTAAGACAGCTTCAGTTAACGAATCAAGGGTATCTCGTTCACAGGTTGTGTAATCTCAATTCTCCCCCACGCGAAAATGCTAGGTCTAGGTCAGATATCTACTGGTACCTACCATTGACAAGAGTCCACTTCTCACGCGACCGTTAAGGTCTGCGTCATGGGAATCCTTTCCAAACCTCCAGATTGCCATAGTTACTGTGACTGCAGACCGAGGTTGTATTGCAGCTGAAGACCGAGTGTACGTAGTAAAGCTTGTGAGTAGAGGGATCGTCAGCGTTTTGACCAGAAGCAGCGTGTCAATTGTGCCACAATGATAGGCAATGGAATTCGGAGTTGAGATTGTGTGTTGGTTCGACCGAGGTACAGAACTAGAACTTGATCAGTGAATGCTTCCAGAAGACATTCGGAATTGTTCGATTACGAGACTAATCTCGTGTGTTGTGCCTGTGCCTGACATTAGAAGAACCCGGAACCATGCGAATAAGGGCATAGTTACGCATACGTAGCTGTAGCCTGTATCCGTAGGTACTACACAACAGCCTAACTTAATAAACAGTCCGGTCAATGCCGTCCGTCTGCTTCTCCATATTCGTTTCCGGAGACGTCAGAGGGAGACAGAGTGAAAGAGGCCCCGAGTATTCCGAATGGTCTGTGATTCCGATCTCATCAATCCAGGATCCATTTACGTACCAAGTTAGAGCTTCGTAAGTAACATAAAACACTTTCAGCCCGTACCGTAAGCTTTGGCTCCTCATAAAGATCCGCACCGACCACTCCTAGCTCCCGCCGCCTTTCAAACGTTGTCGAATCTCTCCGTAACTTATTCTTATGTCCGGGCTCAAATTAGCTGCTCTGTGCTTTTCTGAAGACTGAACCCCATAGTCCGTCCTGAGTCTCATCTGTTTGACAGCTCCTCCGTAGATTGTCGGCCAAAGCCGGAGACGGACGGGACGTCGGGCTGTCTTCCACCCGCATTATTTGGCCTCTTCTTTTCTCAACGGCCGTTATTTCCCTTATTCTCGTTCTTTCTGAGGGGAAGCTTGTCCTTTCTCCGGCTGCTTTTGCTTTTTAGTCGGCTCAGGGTCCCAGAGAAAAAAGGTGATTTTGGCAAAGTCTAAACTAGCGGCCCCCAGTCAAAGTCAACGGTATAATTGAGCCTTTTACAGCGACAGCCCTGCCCTGGCTGGACTGAATTACAGTGACGCATGCAATGCAGTTATCCTCCCGTCACTTAAACAGAATAATATTGAAAGAAGTAATTCAGTTTATTTTATTAAATGGATAGAACTCACAATGATATATCAAAAATTATATAACATGTATATCCCAGTTTCTTACCATCCATTACAATCACACATGGCATCTGCATATCCCTATCCATAACCAACTGCACACCACAAATCTGATATGCTACGTGTACCTGCATCACGAGAGCACCCAAGATTCCCGATATCCATAGCCAAGAACCGTTCCTCGATGATCTAGATTAGTATTAGGTCCAACTGGATGAAGGATGAACCATTGCACCTTGAGCTCGCTAATAGTATTAGCTAACGAGATGAGAACAAAATGACGGATACTCTTCCGCTTTAACGGAACACCATAAAGATTTATGAGGCCTCACTCAGTCTGAATCTCCAGTTCCGAACCAATAAACACTATCGTATTCTTGAAAATTCGGCAACACCGGTCAGATCTGCTAATAGAAAAAAGAGATGAAAAATCTTCCAACGGTTGAATCTCTTATTGTCAGTTTCTAGTCTATGCTTGGCGAGCGATGCGCTTGGTCCAGTTCATACTTGTACGCGGTGGCTGCTCATCCACTAAGACTCATACATTATAAATATGTTAGAGACAGTAGATCTACCATGTAACCTACCCCGTGTCCATGTTCATGTTGGCATCAATGAATGTGGAAAAGATGAGAGACGATCCACAACGTCAACAAGGGCACACTCACTGAAACTCGCTCGGCACACAGCGGATCCTCTCTCTCAGCCTTGGATAGATCAACACCTGCGTCTGCGTCTCTGTCCCTAACCTCTAGCTCAGTTATTGCCCAGGTATGGGGTATATACCGTACGACGGCACCGCCCGGGGTTTAGCTGGGAGGCTATCACACCCTTGTAAGTGACAAACCCCTGCTGCCACAAACTTTTTCCAACGGGCACGAGAGCCTCTTTGTGCAAAAGATGAACGTCAGTCCTCCAGCTAGAGAGTGCTCAAACCGGACTAGAATAGAGAAGTGTCAACGTTGAATTGAGTCCTTCTGATCATATCATATCATGGCAATTTCGTCATTTCTAGTGGCAGCACCTTTTTTCTTTCTTTTTCTTACCGTAGCACCCAGACAGTAGATACCAGCCATCTCGACATCTTTTTTTACAATATATCACACAGACTAAAAAACTCTCTCTCTCGCTTCTCCAAAGATGATCGTTGCTCGCACGTTTGCACAGTTGCACTCGCGTATTCTCTCCCAAACATCCTAGTGATTCAGCATCTCACACTCACAAATTCCTCCGAGATGGCCCTGGTCTCTGCTCTCGGACCTCTGGCATCCTCCAACCTTAGATCCAGCAGACGAAAAGGGCATCTGTGAATCGACGATCTTGCGAAATATGGAGAGGGACGACTCTCGTCATAACCCCTCTGAGATACTCGCATAGATACTCGCATACGTATGAACACATAGGCCCAGACATGCATCATACAGATATGGATCTCGCCGTCGGCCGAATACAACATGCACGAAAGAGACTCTTCCCCACAAGCCTCGTCTATTCCCATATCCTGCAGCTTCTCCATCGTCAAATAGAAGGCTACCAATATCATATCCCGTCAGCCTCTTCCTTTTCTTATTTGTTATATCCAAGTGCAGCCACATCAGTTCATAGCCGCACCAAAGGAAGAACACCAACACAACGAGACAACAGGAGAGACACCAAAGCTAATCGCGGGCCGCCGTGTTCGGTTCGTCAGTTATCATAATCAGTTTGCAGTCGAGTCATTAGTGTCGCACACAAACAAGATGAGCATCCCACTATTAAAAAGCCATTGATGTACGATAACGGAAACGGCTGGGAAAAGGAAATATCGTCATTATACAGGCGCCACGCATGAGATAAAATCTTCTCGTCAATGCTCGTAAAGTAATTGGTAGTAGAAATAAGCTCTTGGCGTTGCGAGCTTTGTAATGACTCTAGCTTGAACAGCTCACTAGTGCATCCTCACTGTTCTCTTGAGCTTCATGTACATCCAGCAGCATAAGTCAACAGCTCAATAAAGTGTTTTATTGTTTCAATATGTCAAAGTTCAACGCCTGTCTTGACCGTTATTATGAAATTGAAAACTTCCGCAAAAATGTCTTAGTACTGCAGATCATAGAAACTCAAAACTGATTCCATCCCAGGTTCACCTTGTTTCTCTCTATCTCTTCATATCCCGGTCTGTGGACATAAATATTTGTTTCTTTTTCTCAATGGCTCGGACCCGACCGTTTCCTTTGTCCTCAAGCCGAGCCGTTAGCTTTCTTCACCATGTCTCACACACCCTCCTTTCTCCTTGACATTCGTTAGCTTGAGAGTCAACTTTGCTTTTTCCATACTCGGGTCCAACACTTCCCGTTCTGACCTTTTTCTCCGCCAAATTTAGCTCTCACTTTGATTATTGTGAAAAAGTCAACCTCCTTTCTTTGTAACCGTCAAACGTGGTAGACACGTTTCTTTCTCTTCCCGTTCCGTTCACTTCTCGCCGTATTCCTGCATTACCTCGTGCCCTCCACGTGGAGTGTCTCCACGCTCCTCAGCTGTTTGTTCAGTTGCTGTACACCCTCTTCTCTTCAGCTTTGCTCGGTCCTCTTGGGAAGAAGTGGTTGGTGGGATTTGTTGCTATATTCGAACCGGTGTGGCGTTGGCGTTAGACCCCGAAGAGGCTTCGCATTGTCCTCACTGTCTTGAGAAAACAAGGAATCGGGAGTTGAACACGGATAATCGCAGTATACGCATGCAATACTACGCCAAGTTCCTTTCAGTCGTCCAATAACGATATCAACTCCCAGCCATGTGTCGTTAGTTGAAACGGCGAGGCCAGCAACGCGATACCCTATCTCACATCACATATGATATCCCAAAGAAGATGTATCAGTTTGCTTCAAAAGTTTCATTTCTCATTAGCAACCAGCAAATGGTCCTGGTACTCCGTATTAATTCGTACACGTCAAGTAATCTGCCAACTCAAAATCACACACGCTCCAGATCCCTTCCCCGTCCCATGAGATTCTGGATAGGGATTGCATGTCTGAAAAAGCAAATTTTCCCTATTGTAACCCATCACCGTCGCCATCATCTCCTTCGCTTCGCTTCGCTTACCTACCTACCCGGATAACGCCAGCAGCGATCAGCTTCTGGATCTTGGACCGCACACCAGGGTTTCTCATATGCTCCTGGAGAGCAGCGGGATCCGACTGGGCCTGCTGGAGGATTGATTGCATCACGGGGTCTTGCATGAGTCCCATGATCTAAACATATCAGTAAACGTTTCAGCCATTGAGTAACGGTGGGTAATCTTACCTCGGGATCCTTCATCAAACGCTCTCGGGTCTGCTCTTCCGTCTCGTTATCACGGGCAGAGTACATGGCCGAGAGAGCCTTCTGCTGCTGTTGCTCGATCTCGCGAGCGTTGGCACCGTTGTGGTGCTCCTGGTCAATGCGTTGGGCCTCAGTGCAGGCGTCCACACATTCTGAGTACTTGCGCATGCCGAAGTAGGCCTGAGCCTTGCGGATGTAAGCTCGGATGAAGGTAGGGTCCTTCTTGATAGCCGTGTCACAGTCCTCGAGAGCACTGGGGAACTCGAAGAGCTTGACAAAGGCAGCGGCTCGGTTGCTGTAACCACGAGGGTCATCGGGAGCTCGCTTGGTCATCTCTGTGTAGGCAGCAACGGCACCAGGGAAATCCATTTCCTTGAACTTCTTGTTACCCTCCTCACGAGCCTCCTCAGCCTTGGCAGGGTCGATGTAGGCCTTCTTGCCAGCCTCAGTCTTGGCACGCTCAGCAGAGCGGAGCTTGTTGAGGACATCGGGTGTTCGGTGTTCGGTAAGAGACCTGTTGTAGTTCTCAATAGCCTTCTCCAAGTCTCCCTTGCGCTCATAAGATGTACCGATACGGGCGTAACTCTTGGCAATGAGCTTGAAGTCAGCGTAGATCTCACGTCCCTCCTCGACAGCCTTGGTGCAGGCCTCAATGGCCTTGTCGTAGTCACCCTTCTCAAAATAAGCAGCTCCCAAGTTGTTTAGGTAAGTGATATCCTTGAAGGTCTCCCAGGCCTTAGTGTAGTGTGCAATAGCCTCGTCAAAGTTGCGCTTCTTGTAGTTCTCGGTACCCAGAGCCTTCTCCTTGTCGGCCTCCTCCTTCTTTTTCTTCTTCTCGAGAGCCTCCTCGTCCAGCTCGGGCTCGGGTTCAGGCTCAGGTGCCTTCTTGGGCTCGGGCTGCTTGGGAGCTGGTGGGGCATCGGGCATGGGAGAGTCCTGAGATTCAGCGTTGGGGTCGACTTCGCGCTCGCGCATCTCCAAATCAACACCCATCAACACACCCATGACTGTCAACAGACGGGGGTCGCTGAAGATCTCGGAAGCATTTGAAGGGTTGTTCTTGATCGATTGGAGCTTGGCCATGAATGAGGGGTCGGCGAGATAACCGCTGGTCTTGGGGTTTGAGGCGAGCTTCTGAATCAACTGAGGGTCGTTGAACATTTGGCCGAGGCCACCGCTGGGATCTTGGGGTCCTCCTGTAGAAGTGTCAGTTGCTGTAACTTGTGTGATTTGTAGATGTATTGCTTACCAACTTCGGCCTCCATGGCCTTCTTGACTGAAGTCAAACCACTCTTGAGCTGGGCGTTGTTGGCATCGAGCTTCAATCCCTCCTCATACGCATCATTGGCACCCAGGAGGTCACCCTGTCCGTGCAAAGCAGCACCCTTGCGTCCCCAGCCCTTGGCCCAGTCAGGCTTGATCTCCGTGGTCTTCTCAGCATCCTTCAGAGCATTTTCCCAATCCTTCTTTGAAGCATAGGCAGCAGATCGGTTGCTGTATAGAATGTGGTTATCGGGCTGAATGGCAATAGCCTCGGTGAACTTTGCGCTGTGTCGTAGTTAGCAACCCCGATGTTCCGTTGTGCTATTGTCACTGGAGGTAACCTACACAGCCTCATCGAAGTTCTTTTCGGCGATCGCCTTGTTACCTAGAGCCTTGAGCTCGTCCGCGGAAGCCATTTCGTGTATGAATTAGCAGAATCTAAGGGTTATAGCTATTAAACAACAGTTCTGGTCTGAATATCGAGTCTGTGGTATCAAAGAGTCAAAGTTACTAGACAATGAAATATGAGAGAGTCGCCCCAGGCGATCTGGTGGGGAAGAAGAGGGCCATGGATGCCTTCTAGCTCATTCGATGCAAGTCTATGCAGGGAGCTTCCCATTGGGTGGAGCTCCAACTGCCCCGCCCCGCGCCTGCGAGGACCCTGATGATGACCTCCAAGTTCCAGGGTAGGCAATTCAATTAAAACAAGCAAGGAACCTGATACCTAGAAGATTCTCCTCACCATGAAATCTTTGGTTTGACGCGAAAGATAGACCTGATAAAGCTATATGGTATTGTACCTAAACGGTAGACCAGGTTTGCTAGATACTCTTCTTTGTTCGAGGACTCATATCTTTACTTGAATCATTTCGTGTGTTTGCTAACTCAGAAGGCCCTTCATATTCATTATAGATTCCTTCGAACTCAGAAGCAATATCTCAACCAGACAGATCCAATCTTGAGGAAAACCCCAAAAGAAACGCCAAACTTGCAGTACCTAACAGAAAATTATGGGAAAAGGATCAAAACATTCAGACCACAACTGATAACAACAACCTCTACTGTCTTGAAGCCCCTACGCATTCCATGGTGATACACCAAGAAGTCTCAGCGCATTCTCAAACACCTGTCTTGCGTTCTCATAGAGGGCATATCTCGCCTCACTAGCTGCATCGAGGCCTGTCCAATCTTTATCGTCGTCATCATCAAGTGTGGCTGTTAGCTGATCAACAATTCGTAGCAAGTATACAACAATAAAGGACGGTTCAAGGGTTCTGAAAGAACCATGGGCCGCATCTGGATACTGCAACAGGATCCGCAGAAGCTCAGCATAGTCTTCTGTTTCCAACGAAGTATGGTCAAGTGTTGCGTAGTCGAAGCTGCCCGGTCCAGCATCTAGCTTCTTCAATAACCTGGCGTAGCAGTTCTGGATAGCCGCCCCTGTCTCTCCCTCGAGAGACAATGATTTCTTGGGATCGACTGCATAAGAGGTATTCCTCTTGTGGTAGTGATCCTGAATGAAAAGACCAGCAAGGCTGAGTTGTCTCGCTGAATTCTCAGACTGGTCCACATGGGACGTTTCCTCCTCCTCGTCAAGACTAGTTTGCGCCATCGAGCGGCATCCGCCAAGGTAGTCACTCAGAAGCTCTGCACCCTTCAGCTCTTCCGGAAGTCCATTGATCTTGGAAAAAGAAACATGTTGAATGCGCTCAGCGAGATCTTGTCTTCCCATGAGCTCAAGAGTCTTGGTAACTCGGTGGAAGTGCATTTCTTGCTCCATCGCAACGACATAGATCATCTTGTCAAACTTGTGTTTCTTGTATCGGTCAAAAACTGCTGCAAGATCGCGTAACAAGTAAGAAGTCGTCCCATTTCGGTAGCGTAGTACGGCAAGTGAAAGTCCTTTTGCGTCGTGCTTCGAAAAGTCGATCATCAAAGAGTCGTCATGCTCTTCATAGATCCCCTTATCTTTTAGAATTTGTTCGACTTCGGCGATTGACTCGGCAGTGACCTGTGACTCCCCAGAGTACTCATCGAACGTTACCCCGAGCTGTGCGTACGATTCTGTGTAGTCTTTGACGGTTGCATCGCGGAAACGTTGCCACAATGCGATGGCTTCCGGGTCACTGTCCTCCATCTTCTTGAAGAAGGCGTCTCGCTCGGCATATAGGCCTCGTGACTCGATATCTGTGACATCCTGCTTGTTCGTTTTGGCAGTCTTGCATTCTTCCAATTCTGGTTTGAATAGATCCTGAATCTTGTGGTTGACTTCGAGAAGATGACGGAGCGGCTGTTTTTCAAACTCCTCTTCGGAACCAAATCTCTGCCATCCAGCAGCAAGGAGACCGATCTGTTTCCCCCAGTCGCCGAGGTAGTTCATCTTGACAACGTCCCACCCCATACTAGAGTGAATATTTGCAATGTATGTGCCGATCAGTGTGCTCCTCAAGTGTGACACTTGGAACTCACTCGCCATGTTTGGAGACGAGAACTCCACGATCAACTTCTTCTTCTGTCCATTGGTAGCTGTAGGATCGGCGAGGCCGAGCGACGTGTCATAACCATAGGACGAAGACCTATCACTGATGTACGAGAGAAGGAGCCGAGACAGTGTATTGGGTGAAAAGAAGACCTGCAGGCGGATGCCGTCGAGAAGGGGACATCCAAAGGGGGGTGTTCTTGGCAACTATGTTGTATACCTGTCAGTGACGCTGATCATGCTCGACCCAAGTCATCGTACTTTTTGAAGAAGATCTTTCGCCAGCTCCTCAGGCTTGACCCCTTTCAGCCTAAGTCTAGGAGCTACAATAATGAGATCGCCCATTCCCGTGATGTTCGAGGTCTGTATCGCATCGTAGGCTACCAGCCTATCGCAGTTGACAAGCTTTTGTAGGGTGTCGGCAAGGTAGACACGAAAGATGTCCTGCGGGTTATGCACAATATCTGCATCGGGGAAGTCCGGTACTGGAGTGTCCAGCCCTACCTTCCCAAGCAGTGTTTCTATACCACTAACAGAGCAAGTTGTCGCTGCCATAGCCACGATAGTGTTGAAATGGTGTTGAGGACCGAGAACAGTGAATCAGCTGTCAACTTTTTGATTGCCTTATAAAGCAGCCAGTTGGACTGATAAACGAGCGCAGTTAGAGGCATTTCAAGCGAGGGCTCTGGAGGAGTTGGGCATCAAGACTCATATAGGCTCACAGCCTCATCTTGATAGCGGCAAGATGATTTGTTGAGACTGCCTCTGCGCCGCTTGATGCTGTCAAGCTGCGCGATGAAGTGGCAGGCATCCAAGTCTCGTCACAAATGAGGCTGCCGGAGAGCAATTGGCTATCAGCTCACGGGCTCAATGCAAAGTGGTGTATCATGCACGTCGAGATAGATACAGGTTACACTCTGGATTCTATGCTGCGCGATGCTTGTTAACAGCGGGAAACGTGTCACATCTCGAACATGACGATCTTGTTGCCCAAGACCTGGTCCAAGGGTCAAAAGATATCAATGCATAAGACGATAAAGTTGAGGCAACTGAGGGGTGAGGGGCGAGGAGTTCCGGGTCTGGTGATTTGTTGGCATTTTGAGGCCCGCTTGGAACCTTCATAAGCCTCCGTTGTGAAACTTCCAGCAACCCGATGCAGGCGCCTTTTTTGAAGAATGACCACATGTGAACAGCGTCAAATGATCATTAGTCTATTGTTTGTTTTGGGTATTCAAAATCACATTGTCTTACTCCAAATCACTCCGTAACGTCCTTTGTGTTTTCCCCGAGTAACCAAAAATCCCTCGCACCCGATGCAAAGCCGTAGAATCCGCCCACCAGCAACTAACCTCCACGAGTGTCGGACCGAATTTGTGAATATAGGATGTATGTGAGCATCGAAGCCGCTGGTAGCGACACCCTGTCATCCTGTCCTGTCTCGTCGATATCTATAGCGATATACAAACCACGAAATCCCACTGATGCATATGACATTAAAGATGACCACCATAGCAATGTATGCTGGCCAGGAGGATGAATCGTCCTTGCCTGGCTTTCCAGTATAGACTTGGGCAATCAAGTTCATGATGGCCAATCCCTATCACTCTTAGCTTATGAGTCACGAGTTCAGATGCCGAGGTGACATACAAATGCTGCAACCGTGACTTGCTCGATTGTACGGTCTCTGGTCTGCTGCTCGGTTGCATAATCGTTCTTCCTCTGAAATGTTATTCCGTTAGTCCATAAGGTAAGACATAGAAGTTCACATCACACTTGAACCAAGAAGGCAGCTTGGCATTACCTTGCGTCTAACATCTTCAAAGGCCTCTCTGAGATGCTCGAGTCCAGTGTTGATATCCCTCAACTGACTGCAATGACGTTTTATTGCACGTAATGATTTGATGGCTCCGAGTTCGGCCTCCAAGCCCTGCCATAATGGTCCGTGAGGAATTCCATCCGATCCAACCATGACATCGTCTGTCAGGAAATGATTCACCTTTTCTCCAAGCCTTGAGTTGAAGTGAACGAGTTTGTTCAGAGTCAATGGAAAGCACTTGATCCACTGCTCCATGGCGGGAGATCGATCTTCGGAAATGGTATTCTATGTAGCTGATTTAGGACACTATGTGCTTGAAAAAGGCTGGACAGTTTAGCAACTTACATAAAGCTCTATGCTGTTTTTCAGTCGGTCTTGTGCGTTCGCGTGATAATCGACAATCCGCTCGAGCTGTCCCTCCAGAGCTACGAGCAGGTACGCTCGTGGGGAGCGGGCTCTCTTGAACTCTACTTGGAGAGTGATTGGATCTTCGCGCCCGGCTAAGCTTTCGACCTCTTCATCGCTCATCAGTCTCGGCTCTTGATCAAAGAACTCATCGTCTAGGCAAACTGTGGTCGAATGTTGTTCACTGCGACCCGTGATCATGAGCGAGAAGACAGCGACGTGGAGAACGGCGTCGTCCGGGACGCACGACCTCAGTTGTTGGTCTCTTGGGGTTGACGAGGACTTGAGATTCAAAAAGTCTATGTCATCTCGCGCCCGAAAATTCTTATTGTTTGACAAAGTGCGAGTGTCCGATCGATCTTGGGTACTGATGGCAAGATATGGTAGGTTGCACTCGATAACGAAACCAGATCCCCACCACTCCTTGGTTGATGTGTTAGCGATGTTAATGGGAGCCATGACCAATGTACTTACAGTTTCCCTCAAGCTCAGCTCTGGGACTGGGCTAGGGCTCAGGTAGTTCGCAAATAGTTTGCGAAAACCTTCAACTTGCGAAGCTGGCGTTCTTCTAAGAAGTGCCAGGATGCTGACTCCGTTAGGGTTGCTTACATATCTTGAGAAGGTAAGTAATAAAGCCAAGACGGTTAAGATTTCGCGTTCTTACATTCGACGAGTATTTCCGACTATCTCCTGCTCTGTAACTTGGCTAAAGCGCTGATTTTGTGTCATAGTTAGTGTCAAGCCTTCGTTTGTCGCGGATAGTGACTGGAAGCAGGTTGCGTACCTCTTGCTCCAGTGCTTCATGGAACTCCATGTTGGTCAGGAGGCGGTCGTGGAGGGTATTCGATGGAACCGGTATTTGAGGATTCAAGTGGCAGTCGAATATCCACGCTCTAGGTTCCTGTGCGTCCTTCAAGCGATGATTGTTCGGGTCATCGGGGATGAAGTTGACGATAACGAAGTCTGCACCTTCACAAAATTCCGAAACATGGGTAAGTCTGTCGTCCCATCGAGGAGAGTTTGGATAGCGAAGCATAAAGGCATTGATATCGTTCGTTTCTTCGCCTTCGTCTTCTTCATAAGTTTCCCTGAAAACATCGATAAAAGGCCTGTTTTCTTCGGAAACTCTGATCCTGACCCTGTGCCCAAATCGCTTCCCCCATTCATATTTGTCTGCCCAGTCGGATGCAGCAGTCACCACAAGCTCAAAAGTAGCAGCTGTGAAACGCCCGATGTAGTCAAAGCCAGGGAAGCCACGGCGTTTCCGAGGATCTGCCTTTTGTGGCACCATCTCAATCGTTGATTCCATAGATATTTGAATAGTTCAGCACGTGCTTGGAGAGAGCATGGCCCTTTTCTTCTCTGGTTTGAGATCTTAGACCAAAGGTAAGATGGTTAGAAAGTCAAGTGTGCTATTAGAGCAGCTGGTAAATAAAGAGGAAATAAGGAGGTATTTCGAGAGATACCGGCTAATATCTGCAGGTGAGGACACGATCAGTACAAGGCCTAACATCGACACCCATCATTAGAATTGGGCTCACATCCTACTTCACCCGGCTGCAACCACTTCCTTGGGAGAACGTGCAAAACGGAAGACTTTGGAATTCAATATATGCATTGATGATATACCTACGCCAAGGTGCGATGATAGATCTCATAAGGCAATGTAAAAGAGCCGCCTAATGACGCAGAACGGATCATTGTAGCCTCTAATATTACCTTTGTATTGGCCAGGCTTGCTCGAAGGTGCACAACTAAGCATGTGGCACATCACAGCCACGGACTTGAGCGCGAGGTTCTAGAATACTTTGGCAGAAAGGATGGCCTCTCGAAAGCTTCGTCTTTTGGCATCTTGTCCGCCAACCAAATCATGCGCTGCACAGCCATCTCCAGCTTTCAAGCTACCGACATTTTACGTTACATACAATGTTAGTTTCTGGACTATGAGGCTCTTCCTCACCGACTTTAAGAAAGCTAAATGTACTTGGTTAGAATGTACTGCTCTGAAATTCTCTATTCGGTTCATGAGCACATTGAGATTGGCTCGACGCTTTGTTTGAGGGCGTCACATCAGGGCAGTCTTTTGTGAAAATCAGACTACTAACAGTTGAGCATAGTGACGAACCTCCACGTCTAATAACACTATACTCCGTATATTCGCTATCGCTTCCCCTAGTGCATCTGTATATAAGTTTCTTACCGATGGCTCCCAACCCTACGGATAGACCTGAATCTTTTGCAGGGCTGTACCTTGTTCTCATACTTGTCAGTACGGAGTAGGTAGATGACGACATTCCACCCAACGGCCGACCCATTGAACTTAAGGAAGGTTTCCCCTCATTAATTGGCTACAGTCTTACTGCCTCCGCATTGGATATCGTGCAGTCTCCCCACCAACAACCTGAAAACACTAGACTCCCCAGTTGATAAAAAAACACTCCATAAGGTACCTACTAGTCATATGTTACTATTCCCCTTAGCGAAAAGTGCATGACCACTATCTAGTAGTTACGGACCTTTCATCAAGGGGAATAATAGCATATGCTTAGTGACCAAAGAACGTATATGATTTCTATCCAAATCGTCGCGTTGCGCAATTCGGACATCGATAATTCCCACAACATGGGCAAGGATCCACGCTAACCTTCATGCCACTAGTACCACATTGGCACTTGTATTGTTAGTTGGTAACTTGATATTGTGACAGTGAGTTAGAAACATGGAACACTGGACTTACGCAGACCCAGACCCAGACAACTCTTCTTCGGGGGGGGAGTTCATTGATAGGGAAAGGAGGTGAGTCGGGTGCTTCGGCTTCATAAATAGCGGGTTAGTCTTTCGAATTAGCATCTAAGAAGCCTTTCAGATACCGAGGCGAAGAGAGCAAGTAATAAGGAAGTAGGGCTTACCTTCGATATCCAGCCGGCTAACCCTCTCAGAGGATGGCAACGCGCGCTGGCCTGCTCTATTCATTTTTTCCCGGCGTCAGGTGTTAAAAGTTCATGTGGCCTACAATAGTTTCCCCCGCGGTTAGTAGCTTAGCTTATTGTATGCAGGTACGAAGTGCTTACATTAGTTAGGCTGGCTCCACAGCATTTTCATACTAGAACATGAACTCGAGAGAGAAAGTTGATCGGAAACTCTTTCGAAGGAGATCAAGATGATTCAAGACAAAATGGACACCGCTCAAAGCGTTTTCGAAAAGATGAGTTCTGGTAAGATCAAAAGGGGTATTAATGTCGTATACTAAATTATGCTAACCATAAAATACTAGGGGGGTAGGTCTAGACTGAGACACCTTGCTGCTCCTATTTTTTAAAGCCAGCCGGCAGCAAGGATAACAATAGTTACTCCGTATAGTTCATTCAAGGAACGTAACAGTCCGGATGTAGTGCCATTTAGAAAATAGTATCACACGCAGCCGTACAGAGTGCAATTCATCCATTGAACAGATTCGATAACCGACAGAGGTGTGACATTCAGATTGAGCTCAGTGGTCCTTCGACTCGTAGAACCACGAGAGCTTTGCTGAACAGTCAACCGAACTGTTGAGGGCCCGAGAGTCGGGTCAAATAAGCCGAACCCTGCTTAACTATTGAGACCGGTAGACCCTAGCCCGTGAACTCATATTAACTTTACAAGCCATAACTGAGGAACAAGGGGCACTGCCAGAATCGCATCACAATATAACAGTAGTAAGAAACACGAGACCCGGCCAGTAACTCATGTCCAGCAGATGGTACTCTGACGAAATAACCTTCTTGATCGGTCCAAACAATGCCACCGAAGATACCCCAGTTTAACTTGGAGGACGGGACTGTGAAACTACTCAACATCTGAGACTAATATCGACTATTGTTCAACAAAATTCGGAGATGTTGTTCAAATGTAATCGCAAACCTCGCACGTGCTTCATCGTAGAAGAGAACATACTTCGGAATATCCGCGTACCTGCAGAGCATGGACCCAGGACGAGAAGGAGGGTCAAGATTACAACGGCAAGACGCATGGTGTTACTCGAGCCCCTACATCATTATTGCGAGTCATGTATGCATACAGTTTGGATCCTCTGAATAGACACTCCCCCTCCCAAAGAGCTTCACATCCTGGAAATTCTCATAGTCGCTTGCACAATGTTAATCAATTAGCCTGAAACGCCCAGCCTTCTATGACGCTTACTCAGGAAGCCTATCTCTCATTCTGTTGCGGTCTGCTCTCTTTGCTTTTCTTAATCTCAGCTGATCTCGCGTGGCAGTTAAAACCGTGTCGATCAGGCCCATCAGGCAATTTCTCCAGTTTCCTTGCTTCTGGGAGGCTCGGCATGAGTTTGGAAAACGGTTGAGCTGGTTTGCGCAGTGTTATGCTGGGTCTTGAGACATGGCTTTTGGAGGGAACACCCAGACGAGCAAACAGGTGATAAAAGCAATCCAGAACAAGGATTCTAATCTTGATAGAGATAACATATGACTCGTTTCTTTGAATTCAGAATCAGTCTGAGGAACCAGATTCAAAATGCTTATCGTCTAGGCAGGATCACGATTAGCAGGTCTTCGCCATAGGAATGAAGAGGTGGACTGACAAGGGCAGCAAGAGTCAACCTGTGGAGGTTTATATCCTTGCTAATTTGCTTATGATCATGTCCTAGCTTCTTACGAATGACTAGTCAGCTAATTTTAATAGAATAAAAGAAGAAAACAATGAAAACAATGAAAGAAAGGACCGGAAAGAGGAAGGGAGGAAGGGAGGAA